>APFE031094297.1:0-11579 GCA_000404065.3 Pinus taeda | reverse complement strand
TATTGTATTGTTAATTAATTTTTTGGGATTGTATTTTATGATATGTAATTAGCTTTATATTCTGTTTTTACAGTTAATAAGTTATCAAGATATAATTGTCCCATAGCCAGATTGCACGCGTAAAAATAAGTAATTTTATCATTAATATGAGGTTTTTTTCATTCTGTTCTTTCATTGTGGAGTTTATTTGGGCTTGTACAGTGGTATCAGAGCCCTGGTTGAATTACTCATAAACTCCATGTATTTGAAGTCTATGTCGTATAGGATACGCGAAGCGTGAAGATTGTGAAGGTAAAGGAGATGCAGAGTGTGAAGACTTTGCAGCTAGAGTGCATCAAAAGATTAATCTAGTGGAACAATGCAATGGGATGCCCAAACTATTGACTCTCTCTCAGTTTCATATCTTTTAGTCATAATGAAAGATGATTGGAGAAATTGAGTGGCATAATTTTATTTATTTTTTACATATCCTTGGAATTTAGAATACAAATTTCCAATACTAAGTCAAACGGGAGGCCTCATTTTCATTTACTGCAACAAGCTAGAGTTTACTTACACTAAAATTTATGAGGGATACTATTTGCATTTACGGGAGTAAACAAAAGTTTAATCATAGTAAATTTTTTTAAGGATAGTATGAATAGAAATTTGCTTAATATTATTAGATCTATGATGTTTTCTAAGAATGTTAAGTTGATGTTTTGGGGAGAAGCAGTGCTTTGCGAAACTTATATTTGCAATTGTTTCCCTCCTTTTGCCATCAATAATAAATCTCCTTATGAAATGTGGTATAATCATCTTCCTAATATTCAACATTTTAGAGTCTTTCGTTCTCTATACTATGCATTAATTCCTAAACATTAGCACAACAAGTTGGGTGTTAGGAGTCACAAATGTATATTTTTGGCATATTTAGTTACTTCCAAAGCTTATAGATTGTATGGTGAGGAGAATAAGAATTTCATTCTTTCTAGAGATGTTACTCTCCTTGAATAAGATAAAAGTAATTCCACTATTAATAAGTAATTAAATCATTCAGAGAAATTTTCATCTAAGAAGTTCTATTTTGAATCTGATAATGTTGTTCCACACATTGAAGGGGCCGTTCCCATTCTAGATCAGTCTGCGGTTCTTCCATCTTTGACTCATGAGAATGTTAATGTTGAAGAAAATTTGGATAATAGTAATGTTTCTAGAGGACCGAAATTGCTCTTAAAGAGCCTATTCTTGAGCACGTTTTTCAAGATGCGCAACCATGACAACCACTTCAGAAACCTTTATGAAGATCTGAATGTCCTAGAAATGTTCCAAACATGTATGCCGATTTTGAAACAAGAATGTATTCTAAAGGTGATTCAGGTAATGTTTCTCATGACTGTGAATTAAATCATTGTACAATTAGCGAACTTAATTTTTTTGAAGAAACTACTAAATTGTGATGAACGAAGGGATGTAATGCAAAAGGAATATGATGCACTTATTAAGAATGGCACTTTGAGGTTTGTGGATCCTCTTGGAGGTGTCAAATCCATTCGTTGCAAATGGGTGTATAAGATCAAATACAAAGTAGATGGCTTTCTTGATAAATACAACAAAAAACTTGTAGCAAAAGGCTACACTCAAAAGGAAGGTGTTGACTACACAAAGATATTTGCTCCTACAACAAAATGGGGCACAATTAAAAATTTATTTTCTCTTGCAGCTCAAAATAGATGGAAGATAGACCATATGGATGTTAAAAAAACTTTTTTAAATGGCGATTTCAAGGAGAATGTTTAGATGTTTTAGCCTGAAGGTTTTTCTGTTAAAGGAATAGAGAAAAATGTATGCAAATTGGTTAAGGCTTTGTATGGACTCAAACAAGCATCTTGTGCATGGTATGAAAATTTAACTGATTACCTTCATAAGTTGAACTATAAGTTATTTAATTTGGATGATGCAACTATTTTTTTACGAAAATTGGAAAGTTAGTTGTATACTTGGTTGTGTATGTAGATGATTTGATGATCATAGGAAACAATGATGACTATATAGCATTAGTTAAAAGAGAATTATTGAAAGTTTTTGACATGCTAGACTTGGGTTTATTACATTATTATTTAGTGAAGTTGATTCGAAACCCAAATATATTTTCATTGCTCAGAAAATGTGTATTGGACAACTCTTGGATAGATTTGGGATGTAGGATTTTAATCTTGTCACTACTCCTATTGAGCAAAGTTTGAAGCTTACTTCCATTGAAGGTAGTATGTTCCAAGATCCAACCAAGCAAATGCAACTTGTTGGAAGTTTTAATTCTCTAACCACTACTCAACCTGACATAGATTTTATTATAGTGATACTTTCCAGGTTCATGCATAAGCCATGTGAAGGTCTTTGGAATGCAGCAAAGTGAGTGCTCAAGTATTGGAAAGGAACTCAAACATATGTCATCAAATATTCTGAAGTTGTAGATTTCCATCTCACTAGTTATTCAGATTTTGATTTTGATAGAGATAAGGAGAATGAAGTCTCCACTTCATGTTATTTGATGAGTCTTGGATCATCAACCATCAATTGGAGATCACGCAAGAAATTTGTTCCTATTGATTCTACCACCGAAACCGAGTAGTGTCTGCAGTATTGTCCGCAGCTGGGTGTGCAGACCCCTACAGCTGAGTGCGCAGGGAAGTCATGAGTCTGTAAGATTCACTGATTATCAATAAAGAAGTTTATTACAAAAATTCCTGTGTTTATCCATTTACGTTGTTTATAATGTGTTTTATGCTATGATGAATGATGGGTTTATGAAATAATGTTGTATTGATGAGTGAAATTACTAGATCTCTTTTGTTATGTGAATGTAATTGATGTCAAGTCTTTACATGAAAATTATCTCGTCTATGTTAAAGTTATCTAACACATAAGTAGATTTGAATAAATACAGGGTTAAGAATAATCTTGGATGTGCGTAAGTAGTTGATTAGCCTACTTAGGGTCCACAAAATCTAGTCGTAGACCTTTGAGGAGGTCTAGCAGCTGATAAAGAGAGTTTCATTGATAAGCCATAAAGGTTTATCAATCTGCGTGAAGTTAGATCTAGATCACAAGAAGACATAACACTTCTCTCTCGTTGCAGAAACTTGGTTCCAGCATCCCACCATAGTGCTTCAGGTGAGACTTCAGTCCATGTTCTGTGGGTTGATGCCAAAATGGCTGGTAGTGTAAGGATTTGCTGGGTGGAACTAACTCTAAACCTGGGTCAAGAGGCACTAAGTGAAAAAATGGTTCCGTTGTTGGGATCAGGATCTGCATAAAGAAATGTGTGATGTCATATCACAAGAATCCAACCAAGAAGGAAATTGAGAGGTGTTTGGATAGAAAGATCCATGACTTCATGCTACAAGAAAAAATAAGTCTATGACTGCTGAAAGAATATTGGTTGGAAAAATATTTGTACACAAAAATACAAGAGATATTCTTCTACACCTTCTCGATTGAACTATACGAGTGGATCGATAAATTGGCAAACAACCAAGGAAGGTGAAGGCTTGACGGTCCAATAGTGTGGACCCAAGAGCTCATGCAAAGGTTGGAAGATTCTGAAGATAAGATTGTACACAAAGTTGATCAGTGGCTAGATTGAGTCATTGGAGGATTTGTTACACAGTTTACGATTAATACCTCAGTCAGTTACAGTGAAGTTGAGCGGTGCTTCTTCAAGTGGCTGCATGGTAAGTATTTATGATCTTTGAATAGTTGGATTAAGATGTTCTTATGTGAAAAGTGGGTTATTTCATTCCCTTTATGTTTGGATCTACACGAAGCAGATGAAGTTTTTGAAATCAAGGGAGAACAAGTCTTGAATATATTCATTGATTGGACCTCCTTCAAGTGACGACAAGTGAGCATCATAGGTTTCACTATAGAGCATTGTCCAGTTGATAAGGAATGTCTTTCCATGGATACCTCATATGCCCATGCCACCTCCACATTCACTCCACCACATACAACTTCACCCACACTGCCACCATCTTCATCGTTTGTCAACATGTCAAATAAGGTGAAGTTTTCGGTTTTCAAGGGCTTAGGAATTGAGGATCCAGATCAACTTTGGTATGTTTTGAAAGTTATAAGGACAACACAACAAATTATAGATGATAATATAAAGAAGGTGCAGTTGGTTATCACTTTGCAGGATCGTGCGCTGACATGTTACATTAATTATTACACTAGTAACCCACTGACATCATTTGCAGACACTCAAACCACTTTGAACAAAGAATTTGGTAAGCATAAGTCTGAATCATGATCAATAATCGAATTTAAGGAGATCGTGATGAGACCCAATGAAACACCCTCAAAATTAGATCAAATATTGAAGTGCCAGATCATGGAAGCTAACATGAATCTCACAGATAGTCAACACCGCGAATGGTTTGTAGCATCGCTCTTGCCCCACCTAGGGATTTCTTTATCACATCAAAAGATACAAACTCAGGAAGAAGACCTAGAAATTGCAATGAGATTGAATGAAATGCCTATTCATGACGATTATTTGGGGGTTCAATAGATTCATGCGGAATTTCAGAACCTCTTCTTGGAGTTGAGAGTTTTAAGAAGGAAAAATAGGCTCAGCCAAAGGTTCACGAAGAGATTTTGTGCCTCAAGTGTAAAAGCCAGGGGCATGATAGAGATCATTGCCCTTGGCTTCGTGAACTATATTACGGGGGGGAGCCAATGGCTCTAAGGTAGCAAGCTCCAGCAAGACCAAGTACAGGGCCCGCACTATGGTGTGTTATTTTTCAAGCAACCAGAAAACATGTAATGGACAATTGCTACTTGTTGAAAAAAATTGTGCAGAAACTACAACAATTATTCAACTATTTCTATAAATCAATGGGCCACGATGAGTGCCATTTCCACAGCTATGAAATAATGATGGATATAACACCCACGTATCAAATAAAATAAGAAACTTGCCCTCTTTATCAGGTCACTGGTGGAGCACGTAGAGAATATCAGAGGCGCCGATGAGGCTGAGGAGGAGGAGGACCTAGAAGAGGCCAAATGCAAGCTATTTTCTATAATTACAAAATGCGAGGACACTACACATAGGAGTGTACAAACCACACAAACCCATCATGCCGATACTGCATTTATTTTGATCACACAATAGAAGAATACCCTATATTGATAGCTAAAATGCAGGAGAAGAAGGTGGAACCTCAGCAACCTACCTAAAATTTACAAATGATGATGGATGGGCCTCACGAAGAGGATCCCAATCTGAATATTGTTCTGCGAAGTGAAATGATGAATCTTGATGATAAAGGAAAATGACCTGAGGAAATTGAGTGCATCCATAAGGCTCCACAAAAGGAGGTTGGATTTGATCTGGAGCGCGTGAAGGAAACATTCATCGAAGTGAAGAAAAGCTTCGCTAAATCCTGTACCTCAGGAAGTCAAGATAACATGTCTATATTGACCGTTGAACACTTTGTTCTTACCACCTTTTCATAGACTTCTATGAAGCTATTGCGCAACAACAAGGCTATACAATGACTATAAGAGTTGATCAAAAAATGTTTTGGTAAGGATAATTCTTCTAGCGGACCCCCTATAGTCAGAAATATTGGTAAGCATAAGGCATGAAGAGGGTGCAAGATGAGGCTTACCATGCAAATAGGAGACTATGAGATGGACCAGGTTATTTTGGATTTAAGGTCTGACGTGAATGTATTGCCTAAGAAAACATGAGAGAGGATGGGGAGATCTGTGCTGCAGTGGTCTTTGATTCAACTAATGATAGAGAACCAACGAAGATTATCCCTATGGGATGATTGCAGGGGGTTACCATAGATATAGAAGGTACAAGTGCATTGGTTGATTTTGAAGTAATAGAGATTGCTGATGATAACAATCCATACCTTGCACTCCCTTGAATTGATTAGGCTATCGACATAAATGGTGTCATCAATTTGAAGAAGCGGACAATGTTGTTTGAAAGGAAATCACTCCACATTGTAGTCCCATTGGACCTTGTCGAAGGACCATGCTATACTGGACCAGCTCGCGACTATGAGGAATGCGACAATGATTTGGACCAGATATATAAGATAATAGTGTGAGACCAAGACTAGTTTAATCTCATAGTTGATGGAAAAATTACATGGGACCACAAAAGCTCCTATACTTCGGATTTAGATGAAGAGTTGGGACATTGACAAAATAGGTTGCATGGAGTATCCAGATTGCATTGCAACATGATGACCAATTTGTTGCATTGTGTGTCATCAGATGTAAGAAATTTTCCTTATTATAATAGTTTATCTAATGTGGATAAATTTTTGGATCCAAAGGATTACTATTTTCAGGCATTGCACTGGGCACTATGCGTTATGCATCCTTGGTGGTGGGGTACACATAAAGATATCTTTGATGAGTGGTGCAATTACAAAAGAATGATGAGAATGTAGTTTTGTTAGCCTAAAATATGGGTAACTGAGAAATATGATGGGAGAAATTATCTGCACAGTCATTTAGAAAAATGGACTAAGGTATATGGAACTAAGATGCATCAAGAATTGGTGCATTTATTCTGTGACGCTATGGATGTAATCCCAACGAATTGGTATTTGGAGACAGAGGTCCACCATGACACCACGGAGTGGGATGTCTTCAAAGAAGGGTTTGTGAGAACATTTAGCTTTGAAGACGGGTTTGAAAGCATTAATGAGGAGATGGAGGAGGTTAAGGCAACAACGCTCAGAATACCACAAGATCATTTGGAATTGATTCAACTAGATTGTAGCACATAGTTGTGACATGTTTTGGAGTGTTATAATGTGACTCATGAAGGAGAGGATAAGGATCCAAGGAATATTAACATTCCAGAAATTCAGACATCACCATGCCATTGAAACTAGGCAAGTAAACATTGGCATAGAGATGGAGCTTAAGTTTGCAAATATTGGGGATTACTGGGAGGATTCTACAGTAGAAAAATTCATTGAGTTTCTTTGCAAATATCAGGATTTGTTCCCTACAAAATTTCCGTACTTGAAAGGCATCATAGGTGATTTTGGAGTGATGAAAATATTTCTAGAACTCAACACGAAGACTGTTAGGTAGAGGTCATATTGTCTTAATCCCAAATATGAGGAGAATGTTTTCTTGGAGTTGGAAAAGATGCTTGAAGAAGGTATTATTGAACCTGTGGAGGAGTCTGATTGGGTGAGTCCAATGGTAGTTCAGGAAAAGAAGCACAAGGATGAAATAAGGATTTGTGTAGATCTCAGAAATCTTAGTGATGCCTCTGTCCATGATCCCTTTCCAGCGTCGTTTTCTTAAGAAGTACTGGAAAATGTGGGAGGGTAGGAAGCATATTATTTCACTAACAGGTGCTCTAGGTACCATCAAATTAAGATTGCACCAGATGATAGGAGTTAGACAACCTTTACGATGAAATGGGGTTGTTTCTAGTATACAATAATTCGGTTTGGACTCAAGAACGTGTCGGCAATATTCACTTTCGTAGTCATCGTGGCGTTCAGAGAGTTCATTAAAATATTCCTAATGGTCAATTTTGATGACTGGATAGTGTTTGGGCTCATCAAGCACCACGTAGATAGTCTACGCTTAATGTTGGATATGTGTTGAAGGTATCAGATTGCGCTAAACCTAAAGATGTGCTTATTTTGTGTCCCCTTTGGGATTTTTATAGGTGATGTGGTATGCAGGAAAGGACTCATGGTGGACCCTTCCAAGATCATGGTAATAATCAATTTGAAGGCCACAGGGAGTGTTAAACAACTATCTGCAATGCCGGACCATATCGGATACTATCGGAAGTTCATCAAGGGTTATGCTCAGATTGTCATGCCTATCTAAAAGATGCTAAAGAAGGATGTTACATTTTGTTGGAATGAAGAATGCCGTCGCAGTCTAGATGTTTTCAAGGAGAAAATGTTTGCTACACTGATCTTGGTCATCTCAGACTGGAAGAAGGAATTCCATGTGCATGTGGATACCTCATGTATTGCACTAGGAGCAGTGTTAACACAGGTTAGCAACGGAGAACTAGATCACCCTATAACATTCACAAGCAGAAAATTGTCGAAGCTCGAAAAGAATTATTCGACGAGAAAGCACGAATGGCAGGCTATGGTGAATCCACTCCAAAAAATCAGAGATTACCTGCTAGGTAGACATTTCATGATGTACATAAACCGTTCTTCATTAAAGTATCTAGTCAATAAGCATGTTCTCGGAGGGAAAATATGCAAGTGGATGATATTATTTCAAGAATGTGATTTTTGAAGTAATTGTTAAGCAAGGAAGATTGAATGTGGGACCTAACCATCTATCACACATTAACATAGGAGAAGAGCCTACTAATTTGGAGGAAGGGTTGCTCGACGCGCAGATCTTCATGGTGCAAGGAGTGGATAACCACTTTGTGGATATTATCCATTTCTTCAATACACAGATAACTCCAAAAGGGTAGAAAAGTAAAAAGGAAAAAGAGTTGGTAGTGCATGTGACAAATTTCTTCGTAATTGCAGGCCATTTCTATAATATGGGATCATATGAGATACTTCAATGATATGTTCTTGATTTTCAATGAAATTGTAGCCCTTTTGAAGCTCATGGAGGAGCTTTTGGACGATATTATGCAGGAAAAGAAACAATACACAAGGTTTTGCGCGGTGGGTTGTGGTGGCCAACACTGCATAAATATTCTAAAGCATATTGTAGGGCATTTGATGCATGTTAGAGGGCAGGCATGCCATCATGAATGGATGAGCAACCTCTGAATCTGCAGATGTCATTGCATCCATTTCACACATGCGTTCATGGTGATCATCTTGATTTTTATCCAACACAACGTAGGTCTTGGGCGTTCCTCTTCCCACATTCTCCATTTTATCATATATCTCCATGTTGTGTATAATCTCCTCACTCCTGCACTTATGAGGGTAGTCCTTATATCCATGATATCCCCAAAAGCCCCAACATATGATATGTTGAAACTCGGTTTTCTGGTTGGAAAGGTCACAACCCTTGCATTTAGTAAAAATCGAAGCTAGTTGTTTCTTCAAGTACTGTGTTCCATTCTTTAAAGGTGATGGTTTAAACCACTTCTTTCTTTGTTCCATGAATTCCTTCTTCTTACTATCCCATGCCTTCTACTCATATAATTATTTTTCCTCCTTGATTTTTGCGTCTAGAGTCTTATGGTCATAAAATTTCAGCATGTTTGAATAGAATGAGGGTATTCCACTAACATGCCTCTAAAGTTTGGTTTCTTCAACCTTGATAAAGCTCATATATCTCAACAACTCTTTGAAATTTCATTCATATTATTCCACAATCGTGTTACCTAATTTATGTTAAAAAAAAACATGTATCCTTGTCTCATAGTAGCTCTTAGATAAGTATTTATTTTTAAAGTATTCTTTAAATTTCCTCCATGTCAAATTCCTCTTATCGAAATACTTTACTTCTCTCAGTTTTTCGCACCATAGATTAGCCTTACATTTCAGGTGGTAAATAAAAATCTAAACTTCAACCTCTTAATCACTTTTATGTTCTCCATTAAATGTGGGTGGATTAATATTCCATATTTGTTCGTGCAAACTACTCCATGAAATTTCCATTTTATAGTCATCCTCATTGGTGACACACTATGGGTGCTATCTAACTATGAATTAGTGTAATCCTGCTTATGTCACCTCCTTTCACCACACAATTGTTGCAAGTCAGCCCTTCTGATACCCCTTTATCTAGTCACGCCCCCAATATTTTTTTTCATTTATTGGAGGGTGCGGCACCACCTTACGCCAGGTTTGGGTGTATGTGGACTACGCCTTCACCTTTCCACACTTAACTATACTCCCTGAATTAGTGTAAATATAAACTTAAACGCATAAACATATAACCGAACATATAATTCCCAATTATATTTCACATTCAATTATGACAGCAACATTCTTAATTGATATAATTATTACGTAATGCAAACCGAACATTAATACATAACTGTATGGGAGGGGGAACTCCCGAATGATTGCGCCCTCGACTATCTTATTAAGAATCTGTTTTCCAATAATACAACAGGCTGGGCAAATCTGCGGCCACACTTAAATACAACCAGACAGAGTGTCTTTTACCCACTGTATGCACTTTGCCCATAACGGCCTTCGCACTCTCCGGCATCCTGCATAACCTGTGAATTTAACGATCTCCCTTGATCGTATTTAACCGACCTGTATAATCTCCTTTAATCCGACTACCTTCGCAACGCAGTCTTTAATCGCACGTCGACCTGCGTCCAACTGTCAAACCTGTCCACTGTCTACGTATCCTCTGCGTTTTTATCGAGTGCTGATAACTCCGCGAGCTATGCTCAACACCCTGCTATGCTTCCACGGACAGCTTATACATTCGGCTGTTGTATTTACCGACCTGTCTCTCTTGTCAACCGAGTTACTACGGGTTCAAGTTATATTGTCAAGACCGACATATAACTCCCCACAGTCCGCGACCGTATATAAGAACCGTTCCTTGGCTGTAATATTTCGGCCTGTACAACACTATGTACATTCCATTCTTTTGAACGAGTTACCTTCGCAAGGCAACCTTAACTATATATGGCTGTGCGCATTCAACTCTGCCCAGAACTTCCGGTTATGGTAATACCCAACCACTACGTTCGGTCAACCCCCGAGAATGCCTTCGCACATTTTACCTGATTTGTGCACCGTCCTGCATCCAACTGCCAATCCAATCTCGCAGTCCGCTAGCTACGTATAACCTCTGCGTACTTATCGAGAGCCGGCAACGCTGCAGTCATCGGACGCTCTGATATATCTCCACGACCAGTTATACACTTGGCTGCTATATTTACCGAGCCGATTTTCCCGTTTGCCCGAGCTTTGGCTTGTCGAATTGTTTTACCTTGCCAACCGCCGAGCTGTTTGCCACAAGCTTGTATATTTTGGACTGTAAATAACTCGACCTCCAAACTACCGCGCGCTGCCACCCGTTTGCTTAAACATTCGGTCGAACCAACTGTTCGCTAGATATTATCCACCAACCGATTGTTATGCCACCGTGCCTGCGCACTTGCCGAACCGGGTCTGCCCGCTGACTTTCTATAC
Organism: Pinus taeda; assembly: GCA_000404065.3. Classification (NCBI taxonomy): domain Eukaryota; kingdom Viridiplantae; phylum Streptophyta; class Pinopsida; order Pinales; family Pinaceae; genus Pinus; species Pinus taeda. Next base: position 435 of record APFE031094297.1, on the reverse strand, counting down.
TTGCGCTCGAATTCTGAACTCGCCAGCACTTTGTCCTTTTGACTACGCCTCCTCGAATCCTATCTCTTTACCGAGTCTGCCGCTCAAGTCAAAATATGCGAAGGTCTTCTTTGGGTTCCATGCGCATAGACTGCGCACATCCTTCGCATCTTCTTGTCTTGTCGGTGAGAGACTCCCGTGAGATTCGATGATGAGAATGCCCTTCACGCTCACCATATATATATACGATTCTTTCATCGTTTCGAAGGTCCACTTACTACTCAAGCCGACCTCCCTTAATTCCACCGCCATATAAATAGCCATGTCGGCTTTCTTTATTTTATTTTCTATTAACACATGGCCGCTGACCCTAGTTTTTAAATAAAAAATTTGATATGAGGTTTCAGCTTCCGGTGGAGGTGGCGGGGGTCATGGCCTGCCACCTGTGCAATATAT
>APFE031094275.1:57585-102676 GCA_000404065.3 Pinus taeda | reverse complement strand
TCCCCGCAGGGTGTGGAATCTGGGTACAAAGAAGAAAGATGATGAGAAGATAGAAGTAGAGTTAAAAAACTCTGTTGATTGATGACATCTGATGGTACAAGTGTCCTCTGGATCATCCTTGGGCATGGAGTCTTCACATAATCATCAGGTGCTATTCCAGTAGTCAACAACTCCAAAACTGGAGGACCACTAGAGGAGACACCAATGTAGATACCTATCTAAACAGATTTGAAAGATCACTCCTCTAATGCAATTTGCAGGCAGCCTTATCTACGCTGTCTAGGAGGGGCTGAAAAATTTAGGAGGAGAAAAAGAGAACGAAAGTAAGGGTGATCACAATTTTTCTTGGACCAACGCCTTACCCTTGGGGCTATGCAGTCTATATGATTCAAATTTTGGCTAAACCCTTCCTCATGAGGGCTAAGAAGCAGTGCCCTAACACCTGTTTTTCAGCAATTACCCACCCAATACCAATGGACTTTTATGGAAGAAAAACAAGTTTCAATCCACTAGGAACATTTGTCTACTTGTTATTCAGTGAGTAACATGTGCAATTTCACAATCTAACAATCTGCACAATGATTTTCAATAAATTAGGGCATAAAAAATCTAGCTAGTTGCAATAATTCCACACACTAGATATTATTCATGAAAAACTTCAACAAAATCACTTAAAAGATAACAAGAGATATATCCAATCCAAGATCAAGAAAGCAACTCCAAGAGAAAGTGATATTAGCTCCCAAAAATATCGAAATGCATCAAGAAATCTCCAGTGGACTTCCATGGAAAAAATGCAAAATTCTCCAAGAGAAATAGATCCAAGTGTGATGATGATGATCTCTCTCAATGGGAGAGATCTAAATATATATAATCCTTTATCCTATTCGAATTAGCCTAAGATGCCCCTAAAATTATTTTAATGTGCAAAATAACATATCCTTAGTGACAAGCCCACCAAGTAGCTCATAAAGTGGATAATAAGCCATCCAAAATGAAGTGGAAATGATGAAATCATGGTTTAAGAGGGTCGTTGGAGGGCCTTGTTGAGTCCTCTAGGTGCCATAATGAGAGTGAGGGCTCCATATATGATAGACAACGGGATGGCCCCTTGTTCTCCAAGTAAAACATCATGTGGTCTTCCAAAATGGCTTTGGGGCACAAGCAATGGTCTCATGGGTCTCCTAATGAAAAATAAGCATGTAGACTACTCCAAATGGGGTCACAAAAGTTGATGCTTGCCCTCCAATGTCTCAAGGATGAGACAAATCTCCTTTGGGCCTCAGATCAACTGCAAAACCCTGTATATACTGCGAAGTTGACTGGTGGCCTTGCTAGTCCAAGTGCATCATCTTGAATATAATGTGGGGCAATGAACAAGCCGCTGAAGGTGCTGAGGCTTCCCATGGCATGAGATAATGCTCTGACATATGATGGAAACCCATGGCTCTCAACTTTTCCCCTACAAGTGTCAATATGATCCTCTGGTGGGCTTGGGCCCCAGTTAAGTAGCCCAACCCATGATGAAACCATTTCCAATCCTGTATAAGATCTAATGCGTCTCCTCACCCTCAGGTACAATAATTCATTAATGCATTTAAGTGAATCAAGTTAGTCCAGGGCACAAATGAGACTTCATAGTGGGTTTCCCTTCCAAATTTGGGGCTTTGAGCATGTAATGGTGTTACCTCCCTAGTTAGGAGTGGTTAATAATCTACCCTATTTGGTGTTCCCAGCTCCTAAAGGGAAGGACATGTCCAAGGTACATCCTTCAAAGTGGTAGGTGTCATGTGGATAATGATGAGGTGGATTGGGACACAAGGGTTTCAAGGGCAAATGACATGGGCTCAATGGTGGTAATGATGAGGGATGTCCACATATTTGGGTGTATGAATGTAGGAGGGAGCAATCATGGTACATGAGTTACTCCAACCTTTGTTTTTCCACCCTTCTTCATTTTCCCTTTGCCTTTTATTGATTTTTCTTTTATTTTATTGCTTGGGGCTCCAAGGGATGAGAGCAAGCTGTGTATGATATAGCAGTGGTTACCCTCTTAAGGTGGGGTTGTTCATCGCCCACTAGGGGTTGGGACATGCACGAGTTCCTTAATGGTGCAGGGGGCACCCATAGGGGCTCTAGGAACTAGGGTGATGGCCATAATGATAAGGGGTAAAGCTCATGTCTGGCCCATGTGCTAAATTTTATTGTTCAAACCATCTTTTGCATTTTGTGGTATTATTCCCTTTTGTATGTGGCCATGATATGTTTTTATCTTTTTTTTTTTAGCTGCATCAACCTCCAGGGTGTTGTTACCCTGGACACAACCTCTGGCTGCAGGAGGTCAGTGCCTAGGACATCCACATAACTTGATAGAGATTTTGATAAGATGATTGTCCGAAGACAGAACACTATTTAGCGTAATGTTAGCATAATGTTGAAGATTAACCCATTCAACCAAACTGACCTTTACTTAAATGAATGTAGACTCTAAAAATTTATAAATGAAAGAGAAAATAATTTGGAACTGAGTTTATCACATTGGGCCAAAAGGAATCCAGTTTTTACACCCTGAGAAGGCAATGACGAATGAAACAGTGATAACAAAGGAGATGATAGTGAGGAGACAATGGATAACCCATTAAGGCTTCCTTCAAAGAAAACATAGTTATTTTCACAAATAAATCTGTATTTCGTTAAAGGAAGACCCACTGCATCATACATTTACCTCAAATGAAGAAAATCAGAGATGAAAAGAACAAAGAAGAAAGAAACACCACATACTGCAATCCATCACAGGATCTGGAATCAATTTGGTTTTCCTTTATTGATCTTCCAGGAAGCTTTGCATTACCCCCTACAAAATGCTCATTTCTCATTTTTATTTTTTGCTGTTAGCCTAACTGTTCCTTCATTAGTTATGGAACTGCTTCTTGAAACAATTATAAAACTGTTTTCATCATTTCCTTCTTTACATTACAATACATTTTAAAATACGTTCTCATAACCCAAATATAAAATATCAAAAACTTTAATATTATATATAAAATTATTAAAAATTTATTAAAATTATGCTTGACCATTTACATGATTTTACAATGTTAAAGTTTTAATTTAAGATGCAACACATTAACATGATTCAAATGTAAATAATGGATGTGGGCCCCTGACTACTTGTCGCCTCCGTATTGGAGCTTAGTTGGATGTGCATTGGCTTCTGTGACAGTTGATGGTGTGCGGGTCCCAGGCTGACGTTAGCAAAATCCATAAGTGGTTTTAGAAGACCATAAACCACTTTGTGCCACCCCTCTGTGGTGGTTTTGGAAAAATGAGGTAGGGGTGGTGCAATGAACCTGGACTGTTGATTTGCTAATGGCCAATTTTGCCATACCTCTTTGCGACACCCTACTATCAATTAATGCTCGAGCATTCGAGGTTGTCACAATTTACTGATCTGAAGCATAAATGTTCTAGGCTATTGATGTCTCTAGAAATTGCAACGAATAAGGAATCTCATGCTGATACCTATCCATTGATGAAGACGAAATTGTGGATAATAAGGTGTTGTCTCGCCTTCCTGCTCCACCGCAATCTACAATTCTAATATTTCCTGCATTTTTACGACCAGCGAATCACAATATGCTTTGGCACTTGTAAAGGTATTGGGAGTTGCTTCTTTTGAATCCCACAGAGAGCAAGCTCACGCTAAGATTTTCCGCCTTTTCAAAATCCTCTCTTTTGCAAATATCCTCTAGTTCTTTTTCAATCTCCTTATACTTGTTAAACACAATATTTACTCCCTCGACTTGTCTTCTCTTCTGCGCTGCAACTTTCCTGGAGATGGATATAGAGGCAGCCCTTTCTTGAAGCTCCTTTAACTTCATCGACAATTGGTCCTTGATATCAGCTAGATTCTTCTTAATGACCAATTGCTATTGCATGGGGTTTCTGTTGATCTTGCTGGGGACAATCTTGATACAGGTGGCTCTGGCTCGATGTAATTTGGATTGTCAAATGCACACTACCTAATAGCCTGTCCTGGATACATTTGGAAAGGTAGTTGTCTTACATCCTGCAATGGATGAGCTACTGATTGCATTGGTAAAGGTGATGTAAAGGGTTGCAATTGGCGCTGTGGACATGCCATCAAGCAATGGAGTGGGTAATCTTGGTGGATTCGCTGAGAGAGGCATAGGTATACCATATAAAAGTGGCCAATGCAGTACCATATTTCCTTGGCACTTCAATGGATATCCATAACAGTCTTCAAGCGATGATCCATGATGTGGGGTTGTGTAGATGGAACTAACACATGAATCTATGCGTCCAGGTATTTGCGTAGTTTGTTGAATGGGAAACGAAAAAGATGATTTCTATTTTATATATGTCCCTAGCGCATTTGACACACATTTATGTAGACGGTGGACAAGAAGATATGAAAAACTGAGCTGAGGTACCTAGATGATCAAGATTAGTCACATGATTTTGTTCAAAAGATCATTTATCGCCAGAAATGGAAACATCCTGATTTGTTTTCGTATTTTCTCTTTATCGCATCGAAGAATGACAAATAAATAATCCTTCCCATTTTCTACATTAGTTTCTCCACATCTTGAGTTTGTTTGAGATGAACTATCTCGTGTAATGAGCCCTGCTGGTTGATCCCAATGACTGTTCATCTTTCGGTCTTTTGTCCCTCTCTTCCATCCATTCGAGGCATTTTTTTGTTCGACTTCTCATTGCCATCCTCTACACTCGGAAGACTGCATATCCATGCCATTTCTGAAGTAAAGTATTTCTCTTGATTGCAATTTTTATGAAGATTCTACAAACTTCTAAGACGTAATCGTTGTGGCAAAGTCAATGTTCTTTTGACTCACTCAATAAACTAATCTTCCAGGGTCTGACCCAAACAGAGATCTCAATGGAATTTATCAGTAGAGCTAAAATAACATTCTGCGAAGTGAGTAAAGATATTGAAACGTTTTGTGGGCAAGGAAAATTGAATGAAGCTGTTGTCACCTTTTGTTCGATTTCTTGTCAGCGACCATTTTATTTTACAGTGTTGGGATTAATCCCACATCATTAAAACAATTTTTTTTTGGTGTTTTATATGCACTATTGTTAATGACTTCTGTTGATGCGTTGTGCACACCTTTTATGGCTGCTTGTGGTTCCTCATTGGTGCCTTGCATGGTTGCTGCCTTGGTGGACTTTGACTGTCAATTAGTGTACTTAGGCACTTGACTTAGAGATTGGGTCTTGAGCCCAATAATTTTAATAAAAAAAAGTACTTTCCTACATAAAAGCTCGAGAGGAATATAATGCTTCTAAAAGCCCAATTTTGCCCCAAATTGTTTTTTTTTTTTATAAACAGAAGTCATAAAAATATGTCATGTGAAATCATGAGCCCTAATGAAAATGCTATCCTCCTTGGCAGGATTTAGCTACAACACGGGGCATTGTTCTAGGCCCGACCCAGACATGTGGACAAGGGAGGGGAGTACCAGAGCCTTGTGGACTCAATGGTCATGTGGACCTAGAGAGGTAAGATGATGAAATAGGGCATGTAATGTGTGGGGGGAAGTGAAAAATGTGGATCGGGAAAACGGGACCGTGCTACCAAAATCGGGGTTTCCTAAGTAATGTCCATCTTGAAGCTATAAGCCAATAGAGGAGATCCCACTGGACTAGGGTTGAGGATTAACCACCCATTCAAGGTGAGGGAACAAGACTACAGTTGAAGCCCTTCCTTCTTCCAAGTCACCCAATATCCATACCTAAGTGTGCCCAAGAAAAACAAGCATAAGCACCTGATTGCACAATGAAAGACATACCTTTAGGATTGGATGGCCCACCTTCAAACATACACTCTTGACGGATGGGCGAGGGAACATGACTGGGTTAGGGAATGGAGATCAATTGGCATAATATTGGCTACACAAATGGCTGTCGGGGTTGCCGGTTGAAGACAAATCTAGGAGAAAAATTCCCCTATGGGGTTACCCATTGGTGGTAGGTAACAAGCTTCATCATCATATCTTATTTGCAACAATATAGTTGTGATATGCAATCACAATGACACAAATCTAAAGGAAATTTTGTGAAGATTGTAGTAGAGGCTTAATTTAACAGAGGTCAAGGGGCTGTAGTGGATCAGTTTGTTTGGCATGTTTTGATCTTGATAAAAACAACTGTTTTGGAGCATTTGAGTCCAAGCATCCATTGAATTGTGATATTACAAAACATCACTGCATCAAGATGTCTTTAGGGTTTCTACTAGAGGTACATTTGTTTAGCATTTCATTGCCATTTTACAACAGTTGAAGGAGTCTAGGAGAAAGGGTTCATTGTCATTAGTTGAAGTCTTACAGTAAGGGTTTCATCATTTGTTTTGGTGTAAGGGTTTTATTGTTTGAATATTATTGTGCATCAGAAGTATATTGGCAATAAGGGTTTTGTTGAATAACATTGTAAGTGGGTCATTATCCCTGGTATGGGAGCCTGCAATTGTTTGTCTATTTCATTATCATTTTCAGGGTGGTTGGGTGGTGCTAAGTAGGTGGTTGACGTCACCTTCAGGTTGTAGCCTGAAAACACTTTAGGGTGGCAAGGTGGTGCTAGGGCAAGTTGGAGCTTTCAAGGGTGTTGGAGCATCCTATCAGTAGTAGTTGATAAAAACAGGGAGCGTCCTTCTAGGTGGAGTTGGAAAATTGAATGCTTTTTTAGAGTACTAGGGGGTTGGGGCTTCCCTTTCAGTTGGAGCTAAAACATATGATGTACCCATAAAATTATTAGAGAAGCACCTATGGTTTTTCTCTCGGAAGGGGCTCCACCTAAAATTTGGTATCTACTGTCTTTTGATGTTGTGTACTGTTGATTTATGTTTGATTTGATGTTGAAGTTAATTAATTAATGCTTTGTAAAAGAAAAATTAACTAATTGTAAGTGAAATATTGATTCACCCCCCTCTTAGTATTTCCAACAAATTGAGTTGATGATTGTTCTACCCACCTAATTTGTCCACCTATCTGACATAATTTTGCACCCAGTGGTCTTCCGTGAGTTTTTAATGCTATCCAATTGTGCCTTAACACATTCAAACTACTCATTAAGGTCTTTCTCCCTAAGTGAATGATAAGGCTTTGTAGTCAGGGCCAACACATGCAATTGCATCTTCCACAGGCTAAAAGAAAGGTGATTTTGCATAGTTAAATGGGAGGCTATCATGATACCAAAACCTCCTCACTTTTGTATTTGCCTCCTTTTTTTCATTAAAACTTTCCAACCTTGGCTGAGATTTCAGACCAATGTGAGGAAGGAAGAAAGGAGAGGTTATATGAGATGCATTTCTTACAACATTTGATGAGACATAACCTATAGGAACATGCTGAGCCTGTGTTTGAGATCCACCCATTGTTGCAACGTCACACTTTATTCTTGCTATCTCAACATTTTGTCCTAAATGGCATCCAAATTAGCTTGCATTTTGGCCGACTTTTGGAGAGCAATGATCACAAATTGCCGCAGCTTTACCCACTATTCTAGCTAGGTGGTATTTCAATGTGTTTATGCCCTTGGATACCATAGTGGGACAAAAATTGCATTTGACTATTGCGTCATATCCGAGAATTTCACGGGTACCATATACCCTGGTTTCATTTAGAGGCCTTCTAGATTTGGACTTAGGAGCCATGGAATTTATGGATTAGGATGACAATATTATTTTTGGGAAAAAAATATATTAAAAAAATGTAGTATTTTTAATCGCCAAGGCTTGCAACAAAAAAATGGCCCCACAAAGCCCTGTAACAACCACAATGTGGTTGCAACCTATTGCAGGGCTTTATGGCCTTGAGACGAGCCTGAGGGGGCTTGTAATAGCCACAATGTGCTGCTGTTACCACACTATGTCTGTTACAACAAAAGAGGGCACAATGAAAACATAGCTACAACTCCCAACACATAAACAATTATCAAAACCACAGAAATAGTAGCAATAAAATTTGTAATATGTAAAACCCGGATTTCAATAAAAATACAATACTTTGTTTTAATGTGCCCTCTTTCGATGTAATAGCCACAATGTGGTTGCAACAACCACACTGTTGTTGTTAGAGTTCCCCTCGAGCCTATCTCAAGGTTGCAGAGGCATGCAATAGGCCCTTTGCTTGGACAGGGAGCCTATTGCAGGGTTTTGTGGTCTTGAGATAGGCTCGCAGGGGCTTGTAAATGTCGTAGTGTGGTTGTGGCCCACATTGTGGCTACTACAAGCCCTTGTTGGGCGGCCCACGCTATGGCAGTTACAAGCCCTTGCAGAGTTGTCTCAGGGCCACAAAAGCTTGCAACAGGGTTCCACGTGTTGGAAATACTGAGAGGGGGTGAATCAATATTTCCTTCCAATTAGTCAATTTCTAATCTTCAAAGCATTAAATTCACATTTGCATTAGATCAAATATAAATCAATATCAGTAACAACAGCATTATTCAATGCACAATAGTAAAAACATTACACCAGAGATTATTAGGTGGAAACCCTTCCAGGGGAAAAACCATTGAACGCTTCTTAATACAAGTCTTCAAAATTTACGTCAATTAGGAAGCTCCAAATTCCAAGTTTATTAGCTCTAGCTGAAAGGATGCTCCAACACTTTGTTTACTAGTTGTTAAAATTGGCAATTAGGGCCAAATTCCACTTTGGACAACTCATTTGATGAAGATGATGATTGCATTGAATTCCTCTTTTTGAGAGGACCAAAATTGGTTTAAAGATCATCAAATTTGGCCAAGTAGAAATGTGATTTTGAATTTATGCCCACGTGTAAAATGTCAAAGTCAGCCACATCATCATGTAGGCTCATGAAGCCCAATGGACATGTCACTTCACCCTTAACGACTTGTATAAATATAAGTGACCTCTCACCTCATTTGGCATCATCACTCACCCAATTTTTTCTCTTTCCTTCTCTCATTGGTTCATACAACTATGGGGCAAATATTTTCTCTCACACGTGTGGCAAGGAGGATGAATTTTATGGGCAAATTGCAGGGACAAATTTCGGCATTGTTGCAAGGGTTTGACCAACATTGAACATACATTTTGACTCGTCATTTGACTACGATTTTTGTGGGAAAAATTTGTTTATGGCAGGCCGTATAGATGGCACAAAAATCGAGAAATTCTAAGCACTTTGACTTGCGTTGTCCTTAGGTTTGTTTGATCGCAAAAGTTGACTTTAGTTGACTGAGTTTGATTGTTGTTGTGGACTGTTTTGGCCGTTATTTGACCAACTAAAGAGGGTGATTATGACTGCCTTTAACCGAGCTTCAAAGGGGAAGTTTTGCTGTTGCATTGACCATCTTTGACTTTCTGGTTAGGGCTAAATTTGATAGGGCTGTTTTGACTTTGATTTGGCAAGTCAACTTTGATTTTTTGTACTTTCTCTCTGTTGAACATTTGATATAATAATAAGAAGATTTGATCAAAGGATTTTCGCCATCTTGGGGTTTTTCCTTGGCATCCTCCAAATATGGTGTCCTCTTGTCGTGGCTTGTCTTTTGCATTTTATTTTATATTCTATCTAAAGTTACTGTCAATGTGATTTATGGTTAATATGATTGCTATTGGAAAACTAAATTGAAATTGTCATTGGGTTGCTAAAGGAAAATTGATGTAATTGTCCTAAGCATAGAACATACCATTGTTAACTAAAATTAACATGGTATCAGAGCACAGGTGAAGACAAAGCCCAAGCAAGAGAGAGAAAAGCAATCACTAAGGGAGATTTGTTAGACACGATTATTGGACTAGCCTCATTGGCTACTACATCTTACTTCAAATCTGAGGATAAGCTTAAGGACAAATTGGACTATCATGCATGGAAAAGGACTTTGGATTTGACTCTGGAAGACCATGATGCCATGGACTATGTGCAGGGAAGAGTGGTGGATCCTCCTTCAAATGCACCAGATGCTGCAAAGATGAAGTATAAGAAAGGTGAGGTCAATGCTAAAATAATTATCATAGACTCCATTCAAAAGCATTTGGTTGCCTATATTTCTGATTTGGGAACACCTAAGGAGATGTATGATAAGCTGGTTGGGATGTTCAAAGTAAATAATGCAAATCAAATCCTCTTTCTCAAGAACAAGTTGAAGGATATCAAGATGGATAAAGGGGAGTCTATCCAATCCTACTTTATGAGAATAACACAAATCAAGAATGATCTACTATTTAGTTATTGCTGATAGGGAGATCACTCTCATTGCACTTGGAGGTCTTTCCAGAGCATGGGATGTGTTTAACACCACCATTCTCAACAATCACAAGAATCCTAGTCTCGATGAATTATTGGCTAGTTGCACTCAAGAGGAGACAAGAATGATGGAGAAAGACAAGCCTTCAAATGGAAATGAACCTACTGCTTTCTCCGCTCATGCTAAGAGGAAAAATAGTGCTGGTCCAAGGAGACAGGGTCAAAGATTCAAGCAGGGAGTCAAAGAAGGAATAAAAGGAAGGTGCTGCAATTGTAACAAATTTGGCCGCTATGCTAGAGAGTGTCCTCACAAGAAGGATTCTCCAAGGGATGACGACAACAACAACAATTTCAAAGGCAATGGTAATCAAAGGAACAACAGGTTCAACAATAAAGGAAAGAGGAATGCTCCCGCTGCTTGATATGGAAATGGTCAACCTCCCAAAAGGACGAGAAATTTCAGGTATGAGGAAGGTAATGTTGTAGAAAAACAAAAGGTGTTTTATCTTATTTCCACTCTATCTACTACCTCTCCTTTGGATACTTTTGATCATTAGTTGATGATAGTGGAGCCTCAAGGCACTTCACTGGGTACAAAGAGACCCTCTCAAATTTGATTGGAAAGAAAACTAATTTGGAGATCATACTTGGAGATAATGCCACCTACCCTGTGAAAGGGATAGGTACTCTCTTCACTTAAATCAAGGTCAAACCATTCATCTACAAGAAGTATTGTATGTGCCTGATTTAAAGAAGAACCTGGTCTCTATTTTTGTGATGGAAGATAAAGGCTTCAAGGTAGCATTCATTGATGGAAAGGTGCGTATTCAGCAAAGAAACCCTAAAGATGCATTTACACTTGGATTTAGGGTTGATGTTCTCCCTCAAGTTGGAGGAAGTCCTTTGGGAACCTTGAATTGCGATACTTCTCTTGAATCTGAATTATGGCACCAGAGATTTGCCCACCTTCATTACAAAGTGTTACCTACTGTTAGGAAGATGGTCATATGTATGCCCGAGTTCAACATGAATTGTGAAGGAGTTTGTCAGGGTTGTGCAACTGGGAAACTTACAAGGGGAACATTCTCTTCTAGTGAAAGCCAAACTATCGATATTCTTCAATTGGTCCATTTTGACCTATCTGGTATGTTGCCTGTAACATCATTGGGAGGATACTTATACTATGCAGTTTTTGTGGATGACTTCTCTTTCAAAACATGGATCAATTTCTTGAAGAAGAGGGATGAAGTGTTCAAATGGTTCCGTTCTTTCAAAGCCTTGGCAGAAAATCAAACAGGGAAGAAGATCAAAATATTGAGGACCGACAATGGAACCGAATATGAACCAAATGAATTCGATGACTTTTGCAGAGGCTGGCTTTAAGAGGGAGACAACCATTCCATATATTCCTGAGGAAAATGGAGTTGCTGAAAGGAAGAATCAAACAATCATGGAAGCCACCCATGCCATGCTCCATGATCAATGTCTACCGAAGTTCTTATGGGGAGAATCTGCGAACACTGCCATGTATGTTCAAATAGGAGCCCACATCAAGCACTGGATTTCAAGACACCCGAAGATGTTTTCACTCGTAAGAAACTTTATGTTTCTCATTTTAGAATATTTGGTTGTCCCATTTATTTTCATATGCTTAAAGAGAAACAAGTTAGAAGCATCTGGGAAGAAAGGTATATTTGTGGGCTATAGTGAAAATTCAAAGGCATATACAATCTATGTGCCTGGTCAAAGAGAAGTGGAAGTACGCCATGCTGTCACCTTTGATGAAGATACTGCCCTTGGGAAAGCTCGAGATCTCCCTATCCCAAGGAAGGACAATGATGATGCTATAGAAAAAGAGGATGAACCTCCGACAAATGAGCCTATGCCCGATGGATCCCATTGATCCACCTCCCACTGATCCCTCTACCTCAAGGAAAAGACCTTTGTGGCTCAAAGATATTGTCGAAGATGCTGAAAGAAATATTGCTCCAAGAGGGACATTCTGTGAAAATAAGAAGCCAAATATGTATCAAGGGTACTTAGCTGCTACGAGTATTATTGCTCAAACTGAGCCATGTAAGTTTGAGGAAGCCGTAAAGCACCAAGTCTGGAAGGATGCGATGAATGGGGAATATGAATCTATCATGAAGAATGATGTATGGGAAGTGGTGCCTAGACCCAAGGACAAGTTCGTGACACCTCAAAATGGCTATACAAAATCAAACATGGAGCAGATGGGAGTGCTGAGAAATATAAGGCCAGGTTCGTTGCTCGAGACTTCTCTAAAAAAGGAGTAGACTATGACTAGATATTTGCATCGGTTGCCCGATTACCACTATTCGATCTATTATTTCTCTCGCTGCCTCTCAAGGATGGAGCCTACATCAAATGCACATTAAGACTGTTTTCTTGCATGGCTTGCTTAAGGAGGAAGTCTAGTTGGAACGATCTCAAGGGTTCAAAGTACAAGATCGAAGGACACATGTATGCAGATTGAAGAAAGCCCTCTATGGGTTGAAACAAGCCCCTGGGCTTGGTAGGAGAGGATTGATAACTATCCTATGAAGTTGGGGTTCATAGGGAGTGATGCTGATCTTAACCTATACACCAAAATTGAAAACGACATGCCTCTGATTTTGGTCCTTTATGTAGATGATCTCTTTCTGACAGGTGCAGACCGTCTCATTTATCAATGCACGAGGGAGTTGGCTTCCAAGATTGAGATGAAGGACCTAGGTCTGATGCACTACATCCTAGGCATGGAGGTCTAGCAAAAGCTAGGTGAGATTTTCCTTTCTTAAGGAAATACAATGTGACGCTGCTCGAGAGATGTGGGATGGTGGATTGCAAGTTTGTGTCGATGGAACTCTACTTCAAAAAGCTATGTCGTAGTGCTGCTGGGCCTAAATTGGCAAACCCTTATGAATATAGACAACTTGTTGGGGCCCTGACCTGTCTTGACATATGCTTCACTGTGAATATGTTGAGTCAATTTAAGGTCAAACCTCATCACATACATTGGATTGTTGCTAAGAATCTCTTGAGATATCTCCGTGGCACAATCAACTATGGATTGAGATACACTGCCAAGAATTTGAGGCTACATGGAAATACTGATGCCGATTGGGATGGCCGTTGTGGTGGATCGCAAAAGCACGTCTGGATGTTGCTTCTTATTGGGGTCTGCTTCAATTTCTTGGATGAGCAGGAGGCATAAATCGGTTGCTGTAAGCACCGCTGAGGTTGAATACATTGCAACTAGTATGGCCTGTTGTGAGGCTGTTTGGTTGAGGAAGCTCTTTAGTGAGTTATTTGAACTTGTGCTGGATACCAATGTTTTGCGACAACCAGAGTGGGATTCGCCTTTCAGAGAATCCCATATTCCGCGTCCGCTCCAAGCACATTGATATAAGGTACCACTTTATCTGGGATATGGTACATTAGGGAGCAATAAGGCTCCAACACATTAGGACTGATGAGTAGGTTGCAGACATCCTCACGAAGCCCTTAGGGAAGGTCAAACTCTTAGCCTTCTAAGAGAGACTTGGAGTCATGGAAAGATCCTCCCATGAGGGTCTCGCTTGAGTTGGACATTGAGCTCTGGGAGCTCCTGGGGGCATCGAGTAATTCTTGGAGCTATGAGTGACCATATGGTGCGTGGTTCACCTTCCCCTATTGGTGCGTTGTGTACAAGATGAGTGGTTCACCTTTCCTTGTGATACCCCATGATGGTAGAAATCCGTGTAGAGTGAGTGGTTCACCTTCCCTAACGATTGATGACACGTGTGTAGGGTGAGTGGTTCACTTTCCCCTACGATTGACATATACATAGGGTGTAGTTTGCTGGTGTGTCTGCTGGGTTTGAGTCATCTTTGTTTCACACCTTCCTTCATAGTTGTGGCCGCAATCATCCGCCTGACCGTGGTATTTGTGGGGATTTTATAACGATATTTTTTATAAGGCCCAGATCTGGGCTTATTATTTAGGGCTGTCTAGGCAGCTTGTGCGCAATTGTGTTTGCGCTGCGGCTGGATATTGCAGATCTGAGACACAGATCTGAAAGGCTTGTGTGGCTCCCTTTTGTAAAATTTTTCAGAAACATTTTATACTCAGTAGGAGAGCATTCTCCAGATGGCTCCCAGCTTCGCGAAAATAGTTGCTGGCTTAGTTCTGTTCGCCTCTGGGGGGCAAGCTCCTGCCCATATAATTACTGAAGCCCCAACTCCCACTGTGCAGGTGGTCCAGGCCTCACTCGATGAGGCTTTGAAGTTCTTTGAAAGTGCCCTAATCTGGCGATTCAATGGTTTTTGGCCGCGGCTAACAACTCTCCACAATTAGATCTTGGAGGTATGGAAACCTGTAATTCCTGATGCAATTAATATTTACCCCTGTGCTAGGGGTTTCTTTATAGTAGATTTTGAAAATCCTGAAAGCAGACAATGTATTCTAGATTCCGGCCCTTGGTTTTGGGAAAACTCAGGCCTATTCATGAAGCCATGGAACCCATCGTTTGATCCCTCAACAACAGTCATAACCTCAACACCAGTTTGGGTGAGATTGCCAAACCTACCCTTGCATCTTTGGAATTTCTCTGCGCTAAAATCCATTAAAAATGCAATCGGGAAATTTTACTGCAGGTGCCCAGAAACAGAGGAATATGCCAGAACCACCTATGCACGCATCTGGGTGTAAATGGACTTCAACACCGGATTCCCAGCTGAAATACACCTAACAAGTAAAGACTATGTGTGGAACCAGAAACTCGATTATGAAAGTGTCCTCGTTAGATGTCGATCCTGCTTTGAGACATGCCACCTAGCCAAAAATTGCCCAAAAGCCTCCCAGAAAAATTCTACTAGAAAAAATCACCATAGATCTACATGGTGGGAAAGATCACAAAAAGAACACTACACTGTCATCAAAGAAGAATACTCTTGAGAAAACTCTTTATCACAAGAAACCGGGCAAGAAAGAAACAACTCTCAAGACAAGCAGGGGGAAAGCCCTGTCCAACAACAAAAGAGTGAGCTTGACAATTATGAGGATTCGAATACCACACAAAATAAATCTTCATTTAACAGCAAAGCAGATCTCCTAGACCAAACTTCTTCTTCGACTATCTTCAAAAGGACGAACACAATAGATCGCGAAGCTAAGACACCAATGTCCCAAGAACCAGAAGAGATGAAGGAGATGCAAGATAAAGAAAGTTGGAAGACCGTAGAGAAAAAAAATAAAGCTACAACACCAATCTCGCCAAGAAAAACGAGGAGCCAAACAATTAAAAACTAAGAAAATTATAGGTCCGATAGACCAATTTGGTTTCGGTGGACATTAACCACCACCACCATCATCATCATCACAATGAGTGGTTCACCTTCTCCTATGGCATATGAGCAACATGAGTGGTTCACCTTATCCTGTTGATGCCCCATCATACATCCTACCCATGTAGTTCAAGTCTCATGGGAAGCACCTATCATTTGGCCAATGAGTTAGGAAAAGTGGATAGGGACCATAGCACTACTGTTAAAATTGGCAACTAGGGCCAAACTCCATGTGGGTCATCTTATTTATGGCAGCTGATATTTTTCTTCGATCCCTCTCATCGAGAGGTGTAGGATTGATCTAAAGATCATTCGATTCCGATAAGTATTCATGGAGTTTTGAATTTATTTGTGTTATAAGACAATTCGTCAAGGTCAGCCAACAACCAAATAAACTCCACATGTGCTCAATGTTTTAGTATAAAAGGAGATGACTTGAGAGTCATTTCACACGCACTTCACTCTTGATTTCTCTCCACTTGTTTTGGGTTTTAGTGGATGAGAAATTTAAGAGAGGAAGCCCTAAACGTAGAAGGTAAGGAGCCCTAGTACAAGCCCTAGACGTAGTCAAGAAGGAGGGCTACTCGCTGTCCTATACACTGGTCTCTACAAGCTCTAGACACAGTAGGGAAGGAGCCCTAGCATGAAGCTAAAACGTAGTCCTAGATGATCTACACATGACCTAGAGGAGATGCCCTAACTCCTAACGCAGTTATGGAGGAAAGGCCATAGTGCTTTCCTAAAGGGGTCATGACACCTACAACAAGGAAAAGAAGGTAGCGTGGAGCCTTCTAGGGTCTATTTTGAGGGCTGGTTGCTATACAAGAGGGTCGAGTATGTTGAAGGCTAAACGTAGGTCAAATACAAGTCTGTTGGGCAACAAACGAGGTAAGGAACTCTGTTTTGGAGGGGGTTGTAGGTGACAACAAGGACTATGGTAGGCCGTAGGCCTAACCACTTCAAAACAGGGACATCGTGGAAGTGTTTGAGGCTGTAAAGTGCCCAAAACAACAGTGTGAGTGGAGAGAAGCCTTACTTGCCTAGGCCGCATTTCATGAGGGAAATTTTGGGCCAGATTTGAGGACAACTAGGCACTGTTGTGTGCCCTAACCAGTCCTTGAAATTATAGCAGTGGTGAAGTGACAAACAACAACGTTTGTATGGTGTGTTGGCAGCAAGATACATGGGACACAAAGGTCACTTGGTGCAACAAAGAAAGATGGGACAACAAGGTCACATGGTGCAACAAAGGAAGATGGGACAACAAGGTCACATGGTGCAACAAAGGAAGATGCAACAGCAAGGTGCAACAAGTACATGGTGGTAAGCATGGTGCAGCAAACAAATGGGACAACAAGGCTATGATGCTTGGTGGAGCATGTTACTTGGGACAACAAGCTATGACATGGTGCAACAATGTCACATTGGGACAACAAGGCTATGATGCTTGGTGGAGCATGGTACATGGCAAGCTATGACATGGTACAACAATGTCACATTGGGACATCATGGCAAGCATGGTGCTGCAAGCACATGGGACATGCAATATAGAAATCATGGTGTAACAATGAGATGCAACATGATGGGCACGGTGAGGTACAAGATGAGGGCAACACTGGTGAGTGCAACAAGATGTTGCAGTACAGGAAGGTGCAACATAAGGAGCAACAATATGATAACGAGGTCCAACATACTGATGATGGGTGTAGCATGATGCAACACAGTGAGGTTTAACATGATGACAAGGTGCAACACTATGATGGGTGATGAAGAAACCTGGAAGAATCAGTTGAAGCAACATGTCTTCAACTGAGTTCAACTACCTCATGTATCATCTTCTTAGAGATGATCTATGCTCTTATTTAGATAAGTCAAAATGTTGACTTCTGTTGTAAATGTACTATCTCTCTCTCTCTCTGCTGAACTATTGAAGAACATATAAGAAGAATTAATCAAGGGTTTCCCCACATTGGGGTTTGTCCCTGGCTAGCGCCACATCTTATGTCCTCTTGTCTTGGCTTGTCTTATGCGACTTATGTTTATGTTCTATTTGCAATTTACTTTAATGATGATGTGATTGCTAATCTGGAAAAGATATTGAGGTAATTGTGAAAATTGAAATAAATTGCTCTGAAGGTACTTCTTGGAGCTATGAGTGACTATATGGTGAGTGGTTCACCTTCCCCTAGTGGTGCGTTGTGTATAAGGTGAGTGGTTCAACTTTCCCTGTGATACCCCATGATGGTTGACATGTGTGTAAAGTGAGTGGTTCACCTTCCCCAACGATTGATGACACATGTGTAGGATGAGTGGTTCACTTTCCCCTATGATTGACATATACATAGGATGAGTGGTTCACCTTCTCCTATGGCATATGAGCAGGATGAGTGGTTCACCTTCTCTTGCTAATGCCCCATCATACATCCTACCCATGTAGTCCGAGACTCATGGGAAGCACTTCTCATTTGGCCATTGAGTTGGGAAAAATGGATAGGGACCATAACACTACAGATGGACGCATTGTGTATTTCCGTACTCCCCATGTCTAGGATGCATGGTGTTCAACGACTTAATCATTGAGGATCAAATTTGATTGGGGTTGATTGTGACTTACTCTTGATCAATTCTTCTTCATTATTACATTATTGTTCAACAGAGTTGAGACAAGATACAAAGATGCTACACGACGACAAGATGGCATGATGATGGATGATGATGGATGGATTGACAGGTGGAGTTCTCCCTAGTTGAGAGGGAGTGTTAAAATTGGCAACTAGGGCCAAATCCCACTTTGGACAACTCATTTGATGAAGATGATGATTGCATTGAATTCCTCTTTTCGAGAGGACCAAAATTGATTTAAAGATCATTGTAACGACCAAAAGTCGTATACGCAGCAAAAATCTTTAAAATACTTCAAAGATGTAAATGTCCATTGCAAGACATGTAACTGTATATTGAATTGATGTAAGATATGAGATGATTACAAATGAGAATGAGGGCATGCTTATATACCCTAGGCAGGTGCGCTTTCATGAACGGTCATGTCTCTAAGACGTGCCTCTTCATTACTTACTAACTAACCATTAGTTAATTAATTATTATTTATTATTATTACATTTACATTTATATTTATTATTTTTATATGAATTATATTCATAACATTGCTTCTCTCTTCAAGAAGCTTTGTCCTCAAAGCTTACTGAGAATATCTTCTCGTCTCTGAAATTTCATCTTTGTTGATACAAGATGATATGATGCTATGAGTGATAAACAAAATTGTCGTACTGAGAACGAATCAGACCATCCTAGGTTAATCTTTTGTGGAATCTTCTGATCCTTGGAAATTTGTGATGAATAGTTATCATAAGACTGGATTATGCAAACTTTAGTGTTCTTGGGAACATAAATTTGTTGTTTATGTTCTGAATGATACTGATACGTAGATTGATTGGAAAGTATGCTCTTGTGATTCGGATGTCGATAAATAGTTCTTCTGGTTGGACTTTCCCTTATCATGTTAGTGGTTGTTTCCAGATTTCCTTCAGGCGTTGTTGTTATTGAGTTCGCTACTGAATCATCATTTGGAATGTCCATCATTTGAACTGCAACTTCTGTATGTGTTTTCACTTCAGTAGGTTTATCCTTTGCTTGAGTTACAATTTTGACTGGATCGATATTTGTTTCTTTAACTTCAACTTGGACTGAAACAACTGGAGACTTCGATACTACTTCTTGAAGTTGTTCTAACTTGTCATTTAGTGATTTCTTGTCACTTTTAAGCTTCTTTATTTGCGTAATTAAGGCTTGGTTATGATTCCTTAAATGTGAAAGTTTGCCATTTTCTGAATCGTTGACTTTGTTCTTAGTATCTTTCTCTTTATTTTTAAATTTTTTTATTTGCTCTAATAATTTATGATTAAGGGTTTTTAGGCACATTTTTTTGTTCCTTTGATAGATTCTCCTTTAGTTCCTTATCAGAACTATCATTTTCTTGTTTTAGTCTTTGTTTCTTAACCTTGGAATTTTTTATCTGTGAAAGTAATTTCTCATTGTGGTCCTTTAGATGCCAAATTTCTTCGTTGCTTTCTGTTGATTTTTCATGAAACTAATCTTCAAGATCTTTATATTTCTTTTTTGACGCTTTGTTCTTTTGTTGAAGTTTTGCGATTTCTTCCTTTAATTTTTTTATTTGCATCTGTTCATTATCATTATGCTCTTTGGTACTAAATAATCTTCCACATGCTAGACATTTTAAATTGCATTTTTATTGAAATTTGATGACTAAAAAGTTTCTTGCAATCCCAACCCGGTTTTAGTTTCACCTTATCACTCCCATTCAATTAAATGCCCTTTCCCATAAACATACATTCAACATATAGAATTCTGGAAATGAAATTTTCAGATTAAAACACATGGGACTGTCAACACATGCTGAAAAAATATGGACATAAACAGACCAGCAACACACATAAAAATACACAGATTTTTGGTTAACATAGACCCAAGCAAAACCCTTTCAATCTTCTCCAGGGAAAACCTGTTAGAGAGCTTTTCAAATTTATTTATCTTTCAAATTCAGGAAAAATATATTTGCAGACAAAACAAAACAACAAAATACCATTGATCTCTTCAGCCCAAAACTCCTTGAAAACCTTGCCCACTTTGCCTCGATTTCCATGCCCACTTGAAGATGAAAATATGTATTGTACAAATACAAACTGCACTAAACAGATTCCGTACAGACTGTATAGATTTCAGTACCGTTGTACAAACTGCACTGGTTTTTCATTTTCATTTTTTTTCAAAAACTTCTCTCGAACAGCGTGCAGCTCACAGAATTAAACGCTGTTCGTACTTTACCTTCTGCTGTCTTCTATGCCTTGATTTCTGTGCCCAACTTTGCCCAAAAATCACTCCTTTAGCTTGCTGCAAAAAATTTCTCCTTCAGAACTCTTCTCCAGCTCTCGACCTCCTTTCTCCAATTTGCTCATGAAGAATGAATGCAGTCTCTCTTTTCTTTTCCCCGTTTTGTTTCCCTAAATGACTTTTGGGCAACCCTAAGATCTAATGGCTCAGATTCATTTAGATCAAGGGATGAGAATAAATGTGCATTTAATTCTCACTTTCTATTTTTTAACTGACCCATTAAATAAAATACCCACATTGTACTTTATGTCTAAAGTCACTTTTCACTTTATAATTTAACATTAACTTTACCATTTATAAAGTCACACTTAGGAAAATAATTATTTTGGACACTTTTCCTTAGGTAGAGACTAACCCATGGGAAACCACTTGTCCAAGGTACATTAAAAGTCAACAAATTTTTTTAATATACGTGTATCCAATAATGTCTAGACAAAGTGGTCATTTAGTCCAAAATAACGATTGTTGTGTGGAACTCATCTTTTCTTCCTTCATACTTAGATACCAATGTAAGCTTGTAATCTTTTATGTAGCCACGATTTTTAATATAATCCCTTACACTTTGTACTTCAACTTGCCTTTTAACTTCTATAATAATATTTTTTAAACTTTATTTTGTTTTTTATTATATTTATAATTTTTTTTTGAAAAGTTACAACCCTAGTGAAGCATGGCTATTCACCTCCTTGGGGTATAATATAAAATATATGTCCACTTATGTGCCTTTGACTCTATTAATTTTCTCCACGTAAAAAGTAAAACTTACTATTCACATAAATAAATTTTGTATTCCTTTTGTTTTTCTTTTATCTTGAAAATACCATGGGCAATTACCATGGGTTGCTAAAACCACGAGCTTGTAAACCACTTGGTGAAGAATCAAGATAATCTTATCTACTCCTCCTTCTCTTACGTATAGTTTTAAAGATATTTGGAAAGATTCTCTTTGAACTTTATCATGCACTTTTTATCAATAATGTAGAACCTTTTTATATATATGAATGTTGTCCTTCAAAATTTACATCAGACTAATTTTTTTTAATAGTATATTTTTTATATGATTTTGTTTCTTTGACTATCTTTTTTTTTACGAAACTGGCGAAACAAAGAAACTCTAACTTTGTGTAGCGAAATGCTTCAATTGTGACAAGAAGAAGGTTGACGAAGGATTTATGGCCAAAGACTGGATCACACTGGTTCTCTTTAGTGGTTGAGCGTCCAAAGGATCGAACAATTCTCATACCAATGTAATGACCAAAAGTCGTATACGCAGCAAAAATCTTTAAAATACTTCAAAGATGTAAATGTCCATTGTAAGACATGTAACTATATATTGAATTGATGTATAAGAATTGATATGAGATATGAGATATTACAAATGAGAATGAGGGTCTGCTTATATACCCTAGGACGTTGCCCTTTCATGAATGGTCATGTCTCTAAGACATGCCTCTTCATTACTAATTAACTAACCATTAGTTAATTAATTATTATTATATTTATATTGATTATTTTTATATGAATTATATTCATAACAGATCTAAATCGAGAAGAATCCATCACTTCTTGCCCATATGAGTCGCCTCTTATGCCTTTCCATTGGCCTCTTATTTATACTTGATCATTGGTCCCTTTGGAAGCCCCCTTTTTCTTCAAAAAATCTCCAACATCAAACTCAACATTAAATTGGAATATTAAATGCTTTCCTTGGGCAAAAAGCCCACTCACTTTGTGTACAAAACCCACAATTTGGGTGCAAATCCCACACACTCAAAAAATCACGCTTTTTGAGTGTTTCTCTCTCACAAGCCTAGCACCAAGAGCATGTGAGAGTACCTTCTGATGCTACCTAATTTCAACAGGTAACCTGAGTTGATTTTGCAAAAGAAAAAGAAATCAATTAAGAATAAGGTGCACAAGAGGGATGATAAAAATACACAGAGGAAAGGGGTAACTTGAGTCTCATGATTGGTCCCCCTTAACATTATAAAACTCGAGGGCGTTGGAATTTGATAACTAGTAGAAAGACTGGCATTCTCCATGAAGTAAACCCCCCCCAAGCCACTAACCACTTATACCTACAGATTAATGGGTTGGCTTGAGAACTGTTCCTCTCCCTTAGGGTTAGATGCACCTAATAGGGACTTATGATAAACCTCCCATATCTAAATGTGGTAACTTATTTACAAATCATAAGCTAGAAAGAAATTTGAAGATGATGCTTGTGTGAAGCACTTTGTTGCCTTTCAAATTAAATATGGTCCACTTTGGTACTCTTATATTTCTTGTACCTATGAGGTTGTTCTCACATGAGTCCATGCGTATGTTTTAGTTGTTCACTCCCAAGTAAAACTGCCATCCCCTGAGGGATAACATGATGCTTCCACAACACTTTAGAAAGGACGTCTTCCTCCACTGGATGACTTCACTAGGCACTAGAGCTAGGACATTAATCACTTGTTGAGGAGTTTTTACTTTGACCTTGGGATGTACCCAACGTAGTTGATGACACTTTCCTCTCCCTCTAAGACTTGAAACTCTAGACACATGAACCAAGGTGTTGCATAGAGAGTTGATGTACCCCAGATATGAGATTATGTCCCTAAATTGACATTGAACCTTCTTGATAGATGTTTTTTGGTTTCTGGGATGATTTGATGATGATGATGTCATGCCCTAGCTTCATGATGCCCCCTTCATGTGGTTTTCAGTGATGACATGGGTTTGTTTTATTGAATTTTTTGTAGCTTTGGAAGGTCTTTTACATAGGCTTGGTGTCCTACCATGTATAACATATTTGATTGTCTCTTTAGGTGATTGCTTGGTGGAGTGAGTAAAATTATGATTTCTTTCCTAAGGCTAGCTTAGGAAAAGTACAATAATTAATTTAATTAATTATTGTGGACTATTAGGCCAAAGATATAAGGATAAATAATAAAATAATTTAAGTGACAGATATAATCCCTACCATTGATCTCAAATGAGGCTTAGGATTTAATCCTGGCCATTGATCACATAGGGGATTAGTGTTAGGGATTTTGGCTTAGTGAAATTATAAAAA
The DNA here is from genome assembly GCA_000404065.3 of Pinus taeda. Classification (NCBI taxonomy): domain Eukaryota; kingdom Viridiplantae; phylum Streptophyta; class Pinopsida; order Pinales; family Pinaceae; genus Pinus; species Pinus taeda. Next base: position 79,106 of record APFE031094275.1, on the reverse strand, counting down.
TATGCCTAAGTGAGAGGTGAGGACACATAGCATGGAGGAAGCAATTTTTCTCTTGAGCAAGAGGCTCAACTACACTGAAGAGAAGTGAGGAGAAATGCATCGGGGAGTTTAGGGAGAAATTCAAGGAGGATGAGTTCTAGAAAGAGGGAGGCCTGAGTTGCTGAAGAAGAGGGCTGAATTTGGGAGGAAGTTGAATTGTCTAGGGAGGTCAATTTCTATAGTGCATAGGGCCTGTATGAGATAGGGAGAAGGGGAGGCTGATTTTCTAGTGAGATAGATTAATTCTCTAGGGCTGATTTGCTTCATTTGGTTCCATTTCCAGAGGCTGAATTTTTTGAGTTTGATTTTTCCATTGGGGTTGAGATTCTAGGTGTCCAATGTTGAAAATAGCAACATTAGAAGTCATTTTCCAATGAGAGGCCTTAAATGGTCACCCTGAGGCTCGCCAGGGAAGATTTGGAGAATTAATAAATCCTGTAAGTCACTGCAAAAGTCAAGGCGAAGGTGGAACCCTTGTGAGATTTGACAAGAGCCAAGATGAAGGAGCTGCTAATGGATGCCTAGTAAGCCATGTGCAAAATCCTATTGAAAAGTGTAACTAGGTTAGGTCTTCATAATGGCATGTAAATATGATGTTATATAATGAGATGTAAATAAAGAAAAATGAAATTATTTTATTAACTTGCTTCATGGTTTTCATGAGAAAGGATTTTGTTTCTGAGTCAAGACTCCAATTGAGTGTCTTTAGGATTTATTTGTCATCTAGTCATAAAATGTAAGAGTTATTGTCATGTAAATGAAGTCATGTTACACTTGGAAAAAGGTCAATATTATCTATGGAAAATATCCTCCAAGAACTTGTCACCAAACCTCTTCAAGTTGACCTACAAACGATAAGGACACTATTGGATCAGTGGGCCTTACTCCAAATTTTAAGTCGACCTTGTTGACCCTGTCGCCTACACCTACCTACAAGTCAATGAGAAAAGCCTTCAACCCCACAAGGTGTGGTTGGTGGCAGGGAACTTAGAGAAGGGGTTGCCACATTAATCCTGACTCTCTTCGTTTGAGCTATCTCCTAGGTTAGCTAAGGGGGTGGTCCCTAATGAAATGTTAAGCTAAAATATGTGAGTTTCTAGGAGACCGTTATAGTGAAAATGGATTACTTTTAAGGATTTATGGGCAAATATGAAGTGAACAACTTGAAATAACAATGCCAATCATTAATATGATTAAAAACCATAAAACCAGTGCCTTATAAGGAATTTGCTCAACAATTTAAAGATAAATTTGCTCAAAGTAAAATGCAATGCTCTCAAAAGAGAAAACAAAGTAACACTGAAATGTAAATAAGAATTGTTAGCACAAGATATGTAAGATACAAAATGCTTTTGAGATAATCAACTTTATAAATCAAAACATGTGAAACATATCTTGCCAAAACCCAAAAATTAGTAATTAACTTGGAAATGTAAAAGAAAGGAAGTGTTAAACAAAGACATCAATATGCAATTAGACTTAAAACATGAAAAGAAAACACTTGTTTGAATGATTACAATACTTTCTTTTGGAATAGACTTTGCATATGAAAATTCAAACCATCAAGAGACGAGTAAAGTAAATGTAATGGAAAGTGCTCTTGGTTAATTTTATTTATTAGCTCTACAACAAGGTTACAATTTAAATCTTCAATCCTTAGACCTCACCCTTTCCAAATGATATTGTCTCACAATGAGGAGTCAATAGAGGATCCCTAAGATGTCTATTTCAACCAACTTATGTTGTAGGTAAAGTTTTAATGAGGCTTGGAGCCTTCTTACACTAAAATGCCTAGATGAAATGCAAATTGTGTCAATTCCCCAAATTAAAATAATGATACATGCAAATGCTTCAAAGAGATTGATTTGCAACGCTTGAAAATGAAATAGTGTTCAACATAAGTTGCAATTATAAATTCAATTGGAGGAATAAAATTAGCTTATAAGTGTTGCATGTGTTTCATCAATGAATTAAAATGATACAAGTAATTTGCTTGAAAGTAAAATTTGTTTCAAATAGACAATGGCAATAAATTGCTCCAATATTTGAGATAACAATGTAGCATAAAATTGAAGCATGTATTCAAGTGCTCATGAAACAATTTAAGAAGGTAAATGGAAATGAATCAGAGTTTGTTAAGAATATAAAATGCTTGCATGTAAAGGATGAATTGCCCAAATTGAAGTGCAATTTTGTAGCTTCAAGCAACGATGAGATAGAGAATGCAAAACTCAAATGAAACTGTAACAAACTTTAACTTAATGAAATGTGATAGTGAAGTTGTGTTAATTCCCAATTAAAGCATGCATGTAAGTAAATGGAGTATGAAAGCTTAAACCATGTAAATGTCAATCCACCCAAGAGAAGCCTCCCTCTAAATGGGGAGATAGGATACCATGGGAGAAATCCCAAGCTCCCACAAGAAAATTAGATCTTTATTTAATATTACAAAGAGAAAAGGGTCCTTCGAAGTCCTCAACTAAACTTCAAGGAGAGTCTTCACAATAATTGCTTGAAACCTGGACACTAGACCTCCTTTCTTGAGAAAGTAGTGACAAGATCTCACAAAACTTATGTAAGGGAAACAAGGTGTGAGTTTCCTCCAAATGCCCATGGCTTAAAGAGGAAAATGGGCAGCCCTCTGGTGAACTCGACTTGGCCAAAATAAGACTCAAAAGGGTTTACGACATCCTTGGAAATTGAACCCCCAACACTTGCCAAAGGTCCTGCAAACACTTTTTAGATGTTGCGGGAAGTTGCTCTTCAAAATCTGCCACATAAGAGTTAGCAAACAATCCAAACAATGATTGCAAAATAAGTTAAGTATTAATGGAAAAATCAGCAAGATAAAATGTATATGTACAATTATAATTTACAAAAGGCTAAGCTAAAGAGTGAGAGTAAACTCTCGTCTTTGCTTAACCATCTTCAAGCTCTTAGATAGCAAATGAAAAAAATGAAGTACAATGTTTTTTAAAAGAGATTTAAATTTAGAAGTTCTCGGCTTGTGTACAAGCTATTCGCCAAAATCCCTGCAAAACCACTTTGTAAGATAAGAGTATGAAGGTTCAAAGAACAAATGAGAGCTCCTTTAAGAATGTATCAAGAGTGGGTTGGTCTCTCCAAAGACTTCCCCTTACGCTTGATTCTGTAATCCCAACAAGATGTTCCCTCTACAAAACTTCAATCAAGAATTAGTTCCATATAGATTTAACAATAAACAATGATAATAAACTCTAGAGATTTATTTAAAACGAACTAGAGCATTCTATACCTAGAGCATACTTTTAAATCAAATGTCAATGCAAGATAGTTTTACATTAATAAATCTACAAGAGCATATGGAAGCAAATTAGATCAAAGCATGAGTAAAATGAATTATACCAATGCTCAACAATTCATCACACTCGAAAAGGAGGAACACCTCATGAATGAAACCCCAAAGTCTCTATTGATATTTCTGAAAGTGTACAAAGCAGTAGCGCTTCCACAAGCACAATAGCTAGTAACAATATGATGCAATGTGAGAGCCCATGGCTCTATTATATAGAGAGTTGGGAGCAAATCCTAATGAAGAATGACAATGACAAATGGCAATGGAACCAATCCCAATGTAGAAGTGATTAAACAAGTGGCATGAGGTGACAATTCCAAAGAGAAATTTGAATTTGTTGAATGGAACTCTAATGCCAAGTGTAAAAATCGATTTCTGGCAAGTGGACATCATTTTCTTCTTCCCTTATGTGCCAAATTCGAATTTTATGGTGGAATGACAAGTTTATATGGGTGGTAACCCATGTGGGGGCAATTTCCCACAAAAATCTCCACCAAATATTTTCCCAAATCCTCCCTCCCAAATGTGCATTAACTTCACAAATTCGAATTTTCAAGTAGTTTTCTCCTTTAATGCCAGAAATTCAGCTTTATTTGAACACATGTCATTTCTTTGATTTTAGGAGTCCACATCACCTTGGGACTTCACTTTAACTCCCCCACAATTTTCCACTTCATTTCCACAACATTTAACATGTGTGGATATTTATTTTTCTCCATTTATTTAATTTCTGACTTACTTAATTGCCAAATTTCCCACCAAAATTAAGAAAAATGGGTTTTGAGGGTCCAAAACACATTATTAACCCCTCAAATTGTGTCATAGTAGAAGGTTGAGGGTGAGAAGTGTAATTTTGATTACTCATACTCCATACAACTTATCTAGACTACACTTATGACAATTTAAATACAATTTTATTTGCAATTTTTGACTTGCAGAAAATAAAAAAAATTAAAAACTGACTACCTAGACCTAATCAAATTCCACGAAATTTTCTATGTGATTTAGTATGGTATATATACATCGATTCTAGACACTAAGATGTGTTAGGGGCTCCACCTTCAAACCGTCACCCCGACTTTGGGGTAAAACGTGAGTGGAAAAACTTAGAAAATTATCCCTCTGAAAAAGAAGGAATAATTAACCAGATAAAAAAAACAATCCAAGGTGTACTCGTTTGCTAATCGAGGCCCAACATCCTAGGCCTATTACAGACTCAAAACTCATCATTACTAGTGTCACTTATTACAATTCCTCATAGGGTGTGGAATCTGGGTATAAGAGAGATGATGAGAAAATAGAAGTAGAGTTAAAAAACTCTATTGACTGACGATATTTGATGGTACAAGTGTCCTCTAGATCATCCTTGGGCATGGAGTCTTCATATAATCATCAGGCGCCACCCCAGTGGTCAACAGGCTTAAAGGGCAGCAAATGAGGTGTATATAAAACCCAACTCGTCCTCCATTTGAAGACAAGAACTCGACTCACTTGAGATAAGAAGTGCGAAAGAAGAAAGAGAAGCAACAATACGAAGAAGGAAGAGAAAGAGAAGTGTGAAGAAAGAAAAAAGATTCTTCTGGGTAATATGAAGTTAGGGTTTCTTCTGGGGCAACAAAAAAGGCATTCTTTTGGGACACCAAAATTTCTTCTGGGCAACAGAATCTTTTGGGACAATGAAAATTCTTCTGGGGCAATGCAAAGTCTAGGTAGCAGAATCTTCTGGGAAGTGTGAAGTTAGGGCTGCAAGAGAAGGAACCTTCAAGAGGTCGAAGAAGAGTCTAGAGACTGAGTCTCTCAAGGGAACGCCAGGAAATACCTAGAGACCAAGATTCTCTAGGGAAAGCTGAAGAGAAGCAGTAAGAAGGATAAAGACCGAGTTCTCTAGAAGGAGCCAAGGAAAGTAGGGTGAGAAAGGCAAAGCAAAGGAAGAGGCTGAGTATCTGGGTTGGTGACAAGGTTCTTGGAAGGATACAAGAGTCAAGGGTATGTGTCGTGGTCTTGGTACTTATCAATTGAAGACCTAAGAAGAAGAATTTTGATTGGGTTTTTCTCTCAAGAGGTGAGAGGTTTGGCTCTGGTTAGAGAAGCCTATATATTGTGTCACTTGTCTCTTTTATTATTGCATATTGATAATTGTCTTGGTGAAAGAACACACTAATAAGCTAACAAGTAATTGAATACAAGAATAAGAAAGTAAAAGAGCATCACAAGCAATTATCAAGAAGAGAAATTGTTATCTCCTACATGCTCTATGTTTCTCAACACGGAATCAGAGCTTAGGTGCTAAAGACAAGAAAGGGCACTTTAGGCAAGTGAGCACACAAGAGACAAACTTCAAAGAAGGATCAAAGCAAGTCAAAGTACTCTAAGCAAGAAATCTAGATCTTCATGAATCGAAAACCCTAGATCTACATCTACTATATTGAAGTCATCTTCAAGAAGGAAAACAAAAAGGAAAGATCGAAAACCCTGGAAGCTCTTCTAAGATCATCACTCGAAGAAGTCAAAGGCCTTCAAATTGAAGGAAGAATATAACACTCAAGAAGGATCGTGAATCAAGCTCTCTCTCATCAACCTCACAAGAAGCAAATCCTCTCTCAACATCAAGGAAGAAGCACACAACAATCTCTTAGGTAAGTCTATGACTACATCCGATAATATTAAAATTTCCTTTTGCTAGGAAAGCAATAAATTGGTTGGGGTTGCAAATTACCTTGCATGGAAGGAAAGAACAAACCTGAATCTTATTGAAAATGAGGTCATGATGTTGACTTAGGTTGTCATTGATGTCAATATGGCAATATTCTAGATACTAGATGATGATATGAAGCCAAGGGGAAGCAGAGCAGATCCATGAAGAGACAAGAGCAAGGCCATTAGGATAGCCAAGCCATAAGCAAGAGTCTGTTGCACAAGCATATTCCAGAATATCAGAGCAAGAGAGGCATATCGGAAAAGGCATAAGCCATCAATGTGGGAAGGTATCAGAGGAGGTCTTTGAAAGTCATTGCCAAGCCAGAGCAACCACATTGGAGCAAGAGGAGAAAATAGAGCAAACAGAGGAGCAAACGGAGCAAACGGAGCAAACAGAGCTATCAGAGGAAGCAGAGAGCAAGACAAAGCCATCGGAGGAGAAAACAGAGCTATAGGAGCTCAGGAGGAGTCTTATCGGGAGTAATACATGCCAAAGAGTCTTATTGGGAATAATGTATGCCAGCCAAAGAAGAGCGGAATACATATATGCAAAAGAGTTAAAGGAGCGAAGCATAAAGAAGAGCGGAAGAGTTAAAAGGAGTGGAGCAGTATATAATATATGTATATGCAAATACACTATCGGGAGTTACTGAAGACGCAAACTCATATATGGATGCATTTACACGATCGGAGGCGGAAGACAAAGTTATATCGAAAACCTATACATAGAGGAAATTTACACTATCGGAGGCGGAAGACAGAGTTATATCGAAAACCTGTACATATAGAGGAATACACTATCGGAGCAGAGAAATATGTATAGATCGGTGATATTGAAATCGACGGGTTTGGTTATGTGCCACTACCCAAAACCCCTGATTGCGATATATATATATATATATATCTATGGACCCACGAACCATTACAATGAAATCAAGTTATGTGTTAAGTCAAGAGCAGAGGAGTATATACACAGACGCGAATGGGTTATAGCAAAAACCCTTAATAACATCGCATCTTCCCGTCAGGATTCTCACATTGCAATGTATAAAGGGTTGTCAACCCCGAACCATCGATTGCGATATATATGTATGGACCTGACAGAGGCATTAAAAACAACCTATAATAATATCGTGTCTGTTATATCGGGGGTTATGTATCGCATATTATAAAGCCTTGTCACTCCTGCAAGCACTGATTGCGATGAATGTTGTGGACCCGATGCAACATTGCAGTTTGGTCTATTGTTATGTCGCATTCGATGTATCGCAAGTGCTTAAGGCCTTGCTGCCCTGAAAGCGCCGATTGCGATTACACTGCGGACCCAATGCAGGGATTAATGCGGGGGTAATAAATTTGAAGTCCGCCCTTTAGAGTTTCAGTCGAATTTTCATAATTTTCCTGTGTATTTCAATAATTGTATTGCGCAGGGTTTTTTAGGCCCAAAGGCTTATGATAACAGTTCCGATAGTTCAGAAGGCCTGAATGAAAGCCAATTGCGATTGCGATTGGGACATGGCATGTTCGTTAAACGATAAAGTCCTGTGTATGAACGTTATTAAAGAAAAAAGAGGGGCTCTCTTCTGCTATCGGTTAATAAGCATCATTTCCTTTGTAATACGCCTGCTCTTTTGTATTAACGTGTTCGTGAAGTAGTGGCTGATCTGAATAGGCAGAGAAAGCTACAACGCCCAAGGAGGGAAGCCGAAGGATCAAGCGAGGCAGAGGAAACTACAACGACTGGGGGGGAAGCCAAAGAGCCAGCGGAAAAGAGGAAACTGATAGTTAGAGGCATCAAGAATGTATACAACAACAAAAGCAGAGAACATGGCGTGTTGAATGTTGTAGTTGTGTTGTTGAAATAGGTTGGAGGAAATAGAGGCAACAATAGAGGGTCCAACAAAATGGAAAAAGGGCCGAAGGACCAACAGGACAGGAGACAGTCGAAGGGGAGAAGTAGTCCACAAAGAAGCAGTCATGCTGAAGCATTCATTGTGACAGTAAGAACATATGCTTGAACAAAAAGTTGGTTCTTATGCAGAGCATAGTGCAAGACTCACTAAAGCTATGTGGAGACATTATCAGAGGTCATGAAGGCTATTGGAGACTCTGTGTGGACAATATGAAGAGTTGTAAAGACTTCTTCATAAGAAGACTGGGTTGTCAGTGATGCTGTAGCATGGAGACTACAGTGAAGCTATAAACAAACAGAACTCAGTAGAGAAGAATTCTGAGAGCAGAACATTACTATCAAACATGCCTTGACAAGATTGGGTTGGAACCCTTGGGGTTGGTGCCTTAGAAGTGAGAAGGATTGGAGTCCTTGGGGCTGATGCCTCAGAAGTACAAAGGATTGAAGTCCTTGGGATTGGTGCCTGAGAAGTAGGAAGGATAGGTGTCCTTGGGACTGGTGTCTCAGAAGTAAGAAGGATTGAAGTCTTTGGGAGCTAGTGCTTCTAAGTCCAAGATTGGTGCCTTGGCGAAATAGAGTTGGTGCTCTGGAGGTTGGAGCCTCACAAAAATCCAAGTTGGTGCTTGGCAACTGATTGCAACCACTTATATATTGTATCTATTTTACTGCAAAGATTATATTAATAAAAGCATTTTTTCTTGTTGTTCATCTTGTGCTCTGAATATAAATGTTTTAACTGGTAAAACAATGGTCGAAAAAAGAAACACTGATTCACCTCCCCAGTATTTCCAACAATTGGTATCAAAGCCAGTACCTTCATTCAAAGCCTAACAACCTGAAGGTTGATCTTTAGAACACAAATGCCGAAGTGAAGGAAGAAAGTCTCCAATCCTCCCAAGGATGTGTCTCCCTCTACTACTAAGATAGAAGACAATCAATTTGAGGAGGCTCCAAGGTTCAATGGGAACTTTAATATATGGGAAGCAAGAATGAGGAATTTCTTATAGACTCAAGGCATTGAAATCTTGAAATCAGTGATTGTTGATAGCAGGATGGATGAAGAATCCAAGGAGTACAATGCAAAAGCAATGAAGGCAATCTTGAATGGGCTACTTGATTCTGTAAAGAACAATCTAGGAAAATCTACATCAGCAAAGGGTATATGGGACAAACTTCATGACCTTCACTCAAAAGAAGCATTGACCATGATCATCAGTCAAGAAGATGATGGAAATCAAGAAGGAAATCCAGAACCCATCATAGGAACTGAAAATGAGAATGATGACATCAAGGCTAAAGTAGACCTAGAAGATGAAGAGAATGAAAAAGATTTTGTAGAAGATCTCCTCGCTCAACTTATGGTTGCCATGGAAGAGATTAATAATTTGAAAAAAGAAAATAAGGAACTTAAAAAGATAGCACTAGCTAGTGACCAAGATCAAACAAGGGAGAAAGTTGACCTTGTCAAGCTTCAAGTACAAGAAAGGGATAAAGAGCTTGCGAAGCTTAAGAAGGAATTTCATCAAAGCAAAATAAAGCATCATGAAGAAGTCATATCTATGACAAATCAATTGGATAAAGTAAAGAAACGGGAAGATACTTTTTCAAGTCAACTTGAACAAAGGCACAAGAGCTTGAACAAACTTGAAGAAGAGATTGGTCAGTACAAGGTAGAGGACTCCTCTCTCAAACCTCAACTACAAGAAGCAAGGAAACAAGCACAAGGAGCTGAGAAGAAAATGGAAGCATTGGAAATCATAGAAGGACAGGTTGATGAAGCAGGAAAGGAAAGAAACACCATGTTCTGTCAACTAAAAGCAAAGGATGAAGAAATCTTCAAAATGAAGTCAGATCTCATCTTCCTTAAAATAGAAGGAGATGAAGCTACTCGTATCAAGGAAGAAACTGAGAAACAACTTGCCAAGAAGAATAACGAGTGTGAAAGATTGGAAGAAGAGAGAGTCTTCCTCAGAACAAAGGTCGAAGGGATGAACAAAATCTTGAAGAGCTCTCAAGCCTTGGATGACATGCTCAACTATCACAGATGTCCATTTGATAAATCAGGTCTCGGATATGTAGGTGAATCCTCAAACAAGAATGATAATGCCTCAAACAAAAAGGATGTGAAGAAGACAAAAAGAAATGGTGATGCTCCCAGTTCCAGCAAAGGCAAGGGAAAACATCAAGGCTACAATGGAAGAAATCCTGCTCCAAGAAGAAATCCTGCTCCAGGAAGAAATGTAGATGATGTCAAAGATGCAAGAAGCAATGGTTATCATCAAAGGATCTCAAGGTAGAAAGTCTTCAGAAGTACATCAAGGAAATCTCCATCTCCCAGGTACCAAAGTTCATTTTTTGGTTATTGTTATTCTTGTACAAACTTTGGTCACATGGCAAAAGACTGTAAAGCATATCATAAAGATAGATGTTATGGTCCCCAACCATCTCATAGAGATAGATATTATAGTCCCCAACAATCTACATGAAGCAATTTTCCAGGAAGAAATCATGAATTCTTATTCATGAACAATGTAGAATGCTTTAAGTGTCATAACATTGGTCGTATGGCACGTGATTGTAACTTAACTTGGGCTTTTACATAAGCTAGAACCATGCAAAAGAAGAAAGTTACACAAGTATGGAGAAGGAAGCAAATACAATTTGAAAGTCCCTTGAGCTCTTCAACCAACAACATATGTCATTGCCCTGAATTTTGACAATCTAAGCATTTGATGGGAAGACTCTGCCAAAAGAGATGATGCATACATTTAGGGGGAGCCTGTGATTCTTGATCATTATTGCAAAAGCTATTAGTGAAAGGGTCCCTACGAAATCCTTGTTGAGCTATATTAATAGTCATTCCTTGATAAATATCATTTCTCAGGGGTACTCCATTGAAGAACATGATCCTATAACCATTCTTTTGACTGTTGTTAAAGATGCTTTTCACTTAATCACTAAGTAGTATTTGGAGCAATAGAGAAATTCATCTGATGCTAGAGAAATAGGGCAAGTAACTATGGTGCTGACATTACAGATGCTAAATGTCTTGACTTAGGATTTCAATGTGAGAACAGATAAATTATGGACACTAATAGAGGCAATCTTCAATCAAACAGATACATCTAGAATGGAGTTTGAAGTAAGAGCAACTGGCAGCATATAACAAAAATGAAGCATTGCAAAAAGATGCAAATCAGTAGAATGATTTTAAAAAGGCAGTCACAGATTGGATATCTAAATCTGCTAGGGAAATAACTTGCTGAGATATGTACAAGAACACAAGGAAAAGATGGCTCATAGAAAGGAGAATGTGGTGTAGTCAAATACACTTATGCTAACACTGGTCACTGAGAAAATATAGCAACAGTAAGGCACAACCTCTCACCATTTCATCCAAATGCAGTGATGTTGAATACTGGATGGCAGTGACTCAAGGAGAAGCACAAAGACACAAAGGAACTCGGATCTGAAGAAAGATAACAAGAAAGAAAATTTTAGTGGCATTTTCTCTTGATTCGGACTGTGAAGGCCTCTCAATTCTGACTGTGGAGATAACAACATGGATTGAAGCATAAAAACCTGGACTTGGACTCTTGTGTATGGCTATTTGCAATCTGATTGAAAGCATTGAAGTAGAGCATTTTTTAAGCATTGTTGAAGTCATGAGAAAGTAGTTTTGAGACATGAAGAGGGAATAATGTGCTAATTAATGATAAAGCATCAATCCTTCTATCTTGAGTAAAAAGAAGAGCACTCCTTTGCCATTGATGTCAAAGGGGGAGAGAAGAAGAATATTGCCATCAATAACAAAGGGGGAGATTGTTGCCCTAGGTTGTCATTGATGTCAATATGGCAATATTCTAGATATTAGATGATGATATGAAGCCGAGGGGAAGCAGAGCAGATCCATGAAGAGACAGGAGCAAGGCCATCAGGATAGCCAAGCCATAAGCAAGAGTTTGTTGCACAAGCATATTGTAGAATATTAGAGCAAGAGAGGCATATTGGAAAAGGCAGAAGCCATCAAGGAATTAAGGTATCAGAGGAGGTCTTTGAAAGACATTGCCAAGCTAGAGGAGCCACATTGGAGCAAGAGGAGCAAATAGAGCAAACAGAGGAGCAAACGGAGCAAACAAAGCTATTGGAGGAAGCAAAGAGCAAGACAGAGCCATCGGAGGAGAAAACGGAGCTCAAGAGGAGTCTTATCGGGAGTAATACATGCCAAAGAGTCTTATCGGGAATAATGTATGCCAACCAAAGAAGAGCAGAATACATATATGCAGAAGAGTTAAAGGAGCGGAGCATAAAGAAGAGCAGAAGAGTTAAAAGGAGCGGAGCTGTATATAATATATGTATATGCAAATACACTATCGAGAACTATTGGAGGCGCAAACTCATATATGGATGCATTTACACTATTGGTGGTGGAAGATAGTTATATCGAAAACCTATACATAGAGGAAATTTACACTATCGGAGGCAGAAGACAGAGTTATATCGAAAACCTGTACATATAGAGGAATACACTATCGGAGCAGAGAAATATGTATAGATCGACGATATTGAAATTGGCGGGTTTGGTTATGTGCCACTACCCAAAGAGTAGAGGAGTATATACACGGACCCGAACGGGTTATAGCAACAACCCTTAATAACATCGCGTCCGCCCGTCGGGACTCTCACATCGCAATGTATAAAACCCTGTCACCCCCGAACCATCGATTGAGATATATATGTATGGACCCGACGAAGGCATTAAAAACAACCTATAATAATATCGCGTCCGTTATATCGGGAGTTATGTAACACATATTGTAAAGCCTTGTCACTCTTACAAGCACCGATTGCGATGAATGTTGTGGACCCGATGCAACATTGCAGTTTGGTCTATTGTTATGTCGCATCTGACATATCGCAAGTGCTTAAGGCCTTGCTGCCCTGAAAGTGCCGATTGCGATTACACTGCGGACCCGATGCAGGTATTAATGTGGGCGTAATAAATTTGAAGTTTGCCTTTAGAGTTTCGGTCGGATTTTCATAATTTTCCTGTGTATTTCAGTAATTGTATTGCGCGGGGTTCTTTAGGCCAAAAGGCTTATGATAACGGTTCCGATAGTTCAGGAGGCCTAAATGAACGCCGATTGCGATTGCAATTGGGACGTGGCATGTCTGTTAAACGATAGAGTCTTGTGTGTGAATGTTATTAAAGAAAAAAAGGGGCTCTCTCTGATATCGGTTAATAAGCATCATTTCCTTTGTAATACGACCTGCTCTTCTGTATTAACGTGTTCATGAAGCAGTGGCTGATCTAAATAGGTAGAAAAAACTACAACGCCCAAGGAGGGAAGCCAAAGGATCGAGCGAGGCAGAGGAAACTACAGCGACCGAGGAAGCCAAAGAGCCAGCGGAAAAGAGGAAACTAATAGTCAGAGGCATCAGGAATGTATACAACAACAAAAGCAGAGAACAGGGCGTGTTGAATGTTGTAGTTGTGTTGTTGAAATAGGCTGGAGGAAACAAAGGTAGCAACAGAGGGTCCAATAGAATCGAAAAAGGGCCGAAGGACCAACAAGACAGGAGACAGTCGAAGGGGAGAAGTAGTCAGCAGAGAAGCAGTCATGCTGAAGCATTCACTGTGACAGTAAGAACATATGCTTGAACAGAAAGCTGGTTCTTATGTAGAGCTTAGTGCAAGACTCACTAAAGCTGCGTGGAGACATTATCAGAGGTCATGAAGGCTATTGGAGACTCTGTGTGGACAGTATGAAGAGTTGTAAAGACTTCTTCATAAGAACACTGGTTGTCATTGATGCTATGGCATGGAGACTACAATGAAGCTATAAACAGACAAAACTCAGTAGAGAAGAGTTCTGAGAGCAGAGCATTGCTATCAAACATGCCTTAACAAGATTGGGTTGGAACCCTTGGGGTTGGTGCCTCAAAAGTGAAGAAGGATTGAAGTCCTTGGCGTTGATGCCTCATAAGTAAGAAGGATTTGAGTCCTTGGGATTGGTGCCTCAGAAGTAGGAAGGATAGGTGTCCTTAGGATTGGTGTCTCAGAAGTAAGAAGGATTGAATTCCTTGGGAGTTGGTGCTTCTAAGTCCAAGATTGGTGCCTTGGCGAAATAGAGTTGGTGCTCTGGAGGTTGGAGCCTCACAAAAGTCCAAGTTGGTGCTTGGCAACTGATTGCAACCACTTATATATTGTATCTATTTTACTGCAAAGATTATATTAATAAAAGCATTTATTCTTGTTGTTCATCTTGTGTTCTGAATATAAATGTTTTAATTGGTAAAACAATAGTCGGAAAAAGAAATACTGATTCACCCCACCTAGTGTTTCCAACACATGAATCACATCAAAGGATCGGTAACAAAGCCTGCGAAGGAAGATACTCAAGCACATACAAAATACATAAAGGGAGAAGTGAGAGCCTAGAGGATTCTTATAGAATCTATAAAAGACTCTCTAATCTCATATGTATCAAAATTGGAAACAACGAAAGCTATATATGACAAATTGGTAGAGTTGTTTCCAATAAGTACTACGGGAGAAGTAATTTCTCTAAGGCAAGAACTGTGCAAACTAAAGATATCAAAGGAAGATGGAATAGCCTCATACTTCATGAGGATATCAGAAATTCGAGATCAACTACAAGAATTAGGAGAAGTAATGTCTGATAGTGAGATGATCACAGTGGTGCTGAATGCACTATCGAAAGAGTGGGGTAACTTCACTTCAGGTTTATATGGGAAGAAAGACACTACTCCATTTCAAGATCTATGATCACTCTGTAAGATCGAAGAAACGAGACTAAGTGCAAAGCTTGATGTTGGACAAAGTGAGAAAAATCAAGCATATGCCGCTATAACAAGAAGGAAAGGAAGTTTTGGAAGGTTTGGTCCTCAAAAGAAAAGGAGGAACATGGATAAAGTAAGATGTTATAGATGTCAAGAACTAGGGCACTATAAAAGAGATTTTCCTAAACAAGGTAAGGGCAAGAGAAATAGGGAAGAAGCCCACATCACCGAAGAAGTGAAAGAAGATGTGTCTAAGAAGCCGAAGAATGGAGAAGTAAAAGATCTCTATTATGACTATGATGATCTTCCTCACAAGAAGGTACTTATCACCTGTAAATTATAGATAGGATAGAATACATCAACATAGCATCATGATGGAAGCATTAGAAGTAATAGCTCGTGACATAGAAGGAAGAAAGTATGTCTGGGATAAATCTTATTGTTTACAATAAAATAGGAAGCTCTTAGAAAACCTCAATGATATGTATAGAAACAAAAGAAGGTCATCATATACTAGAGTCATGTACAAAATATATTAAGAAAAGATCTACCGGGTGAGGATATGAAGCATCCTCCAGTCTCTCTGATGGAATTCTCATTAGAGGATTCACCAATCAAGAAAGGAAGTAAAAGGTTTTCAAGAAGAATTCCATCTCGTGGGATTTAAGGAATGTAGGTATGATGGCATCACAAGAATAGCAGGATGAAGTTCCCTGGTTCACGTGAAGTTGCTACAGGAAGTCTGAATGACCGAAAGGAAGATGAGGTACATATGCTTACATAAATTATGATAGAAGTCATATGGTTGCAGATAATATGGATCACAATGGTCAAAGAAAAGAAAAGGATATCCTCCTCTGAAAGTTTGCAGCAAAGCATAAGTCACACCAGATGAAATCAACATAATATGTTCTCATATCAATCATGAGGAAGCTGAATACAATCAAGAACTAAGATTGGAAGCACTTGGCAATAAAGTGTGAAGAGATAGGAAGAGATCATGATGCAATGCAACGAAGATGGAAGGAATTCAACATTCGAAGTCCTAGAAGATTTGACTAGAAGATCTCTCGTAAAGGTGTGTAGATTCTAATGAAAGTCGGAAAAAGATAGAAACCCTTGACAATGAATATCAACGGGAGATGTGTTAATCTGCATGCAGGATGATGATACTTAAAGGAAGATGTCATGGTAAAGGTAACCTTGATTTGATATGTTCATTGATTATTTTTTGAGCTAATATCTGGATGAGCTTATGTAGGTGGACCATATAGAAGGATGTAATGTCCTTCCGAAAAATATGGCATGAAAGCAAAATAACATGAAGCAAAGATAGATGAAACATATGATGGATCACTTTTTGATGAGTTGAAGACATGACTAACTCATGATGAATGAACTGTGCCCTATGTAGAATTTCCCAAAGTTGAAGACTCCTTAATGAAGAATAAATTCATGACATTAAAGAAAGGAGTTCTTCAAGCAGCTGGTTGTTCCAGGATCTCCACAAGAGAAACCACGGAAAGTCCCTAGTTAAGAGGGAGCATGATAAAGAAGTTTATTACTTGGAAGAAACTTGGAAATTCCTAAGCAGGAAGCTTAGGTACATTCCTTTGTGATGGAATGAATACATTCCTTTAATGGAATATATCCTCCTGGTTTGAAAAGGAGAGAGATAGACATGTTGTTCTATCCTTCACTTGGGAAGGCAGAATGGAGGATTGTGTAATCATTTGGCATTCGATACTCTTTGAGGATGAGATAGGGCATCCAACAGTAAGAGTAGTCGTGAAGGACCAATATTCTTTGAGGACTGGGGAATCCAAGATAAGAATAGTCCTCATGGAGCATACCCTGAGAGAACCCAGTGGGGTATGTTCTGGGAGAGACAATGATGAGTATGTTTATAAATCATTGGTTTCATCAGCATTGTGCTCTAATCTTGTGGAGAGATAGAGTTGTTAGTCAAGGCCTTGCTATATGATAATGCTGGTTGGTATGATGCTATAACAAATGAGTTACAAATCTGAATTCTTCTTAAGAGATTCTTTAGATTGAGAAAGTCCAAGGTACCATTATGAATAACTCCCTAGGTAAGAGGGAGTGTTGGAAAGTGTAACTAGGTTCGGTCTTCATAATGACATGTAAATATGATTTTATATAATGAGATGTAAATAAAGAAGAATGAAATTATTTTATTAATTTGCTTCATGGGTTTCATGAGCAAGGATTTTGTTTTTGAGTCAAGACTCCAATTGAGAGTCTTTAGGATTTATTTGTCATTTAGTCATAAAATGTAAGTCATTGTCATGTAAATGAAGTCATGTTACACTTGGAAAAAGGTCAATATTATCTATGTAAAATATCCTCCAAGAACTTGTCACTAAACCTCTTCAAGTCGGCCTACAAACGATAAGGAAGCTGCTAGATCAAGTTGACCTAACTTCAACTGTCAAGTTGGCCTAAAGGGCAACAAAGGAGGTGTATATATAGCCCAACTCGTCCTCCATTTGAAGACAAGAACTCGTCTCACTTGAGACAAGAAGAAGTGCAAAAGAAGGAAGAGAAGCAACATTACAAAGAAGGAAGAGAAAGAGAAGTGCGAATAAAGAAAGAAGATTCTTCTGGGTAATAAGAAATTAGGGTTTCTTCTGGGCCAACAAAAAAGGCATTCTTCTGGGACAACGAAATTTCTTCTAGGCAACATAATCTTCTGGGAAGTGCGAAGTTAGAGCAGCAAGAGAAGGAACCTTCTGGGAGGTCGAAGAAGAGATCTAGAGACTCAGTCTCTCAAGGGGAAGCCAGGAAATACCTAGAGACCAAGATTCTCTAGGGAAAGCCGAGGAAAAGCAGTAAGAAGGATAGAGACCGAGTTCTCTAGGAGTCAAGGAAAGCAGTGTGAGAAAGGCAAAGCAAAGGAAGAGGAAGAGTATCTAGGTTGGTGACAAGGTTCTTGGAAGGATACACGAGTCAAGGGTCTGTGTCATGGTCTTGGTATTTATCAATTGAAGATTTAAGAAGAATAATTTTGATTTGTTTTTCCTTTGAAGAGGTTTGAGGTTTTGGCCTTGGCTAGAGAAGCCTATATACTGTGTCACTTGTCTCTTCTATTATTGTATATTGATAATTGTCTTGATGAAAGAACACATTAATAAGCTAACAAGGAATTGAATACAAGAATAAGAAAGCAAAAAAGCATCACAAGCAATTATCAAAAAGAGAAATTGTTATCTACTACATGCCCTATATTTCTCAACAAATCCAAGGCAATGTCTTGTGAGCTCTTTCAGCATTAGTCAAGACTAAGTCTAGCAAGAGTCAGGACGAATGAAGAAGTCCTGTGAGCTAGTACTGACATGTGTGATGGACTCCTTGGCTTGTTGTGATGTGACTACCTAGAACCGGGCCCCTCCTAGGCTTACTCCAACAAGTGTCCGAGTTGTAGTACTAAATGATCACATGGAAAAGACGTTCTTATTGTTATTTTGAACATAAGTACTTAAATATAATTGCAGGCGAATGGACCATGCAGGTTGAGAGAGTGATAAAATGTCTATGTAAAAGCCTCGAGTCATGTAAAAGTGTTTGTCATGTAAATTCCTAGTCGTAGTGACTAGTTGAGATGTTATAATGTAATGTTATGATGTAAAGGCTAAAAGCCTAAGTTTGCCTAAATTTATAGAGGCATTATTATGTTAAAGATGTCAATGTAAAATTAGAAGAGAGGGGGGCACACTTGTGTCTTGGGAAAACAACTAAATTTGATAACCCCTCTCCCATGGAGTCTTCCAGAAGGATCATGAAGCTTATCCAATGTCAATTCAAGATTAGATTTGGGCGCTCCATTCTAGCCAAGAGAAATGATAAAAGGACCATGAGGAAGGAATTCACTACACAAGTTCTTTTTCTGCTGTTTTTCATGTACTCTCAAGGCACACCTATCCCTCTTGAGCGACCAAAGTTTCAAGTTCTCAACTGTTAAATAAAAGCATTCAAAGTTCAGCTGTGATTTCGCCCAGATCTGGTCTATTTTTCTGCAGTGCACCCAAGTAAACTTCAGATCTACTTAATACAAGATCAGATCTAGTCCGGGTTGCTTTAGATTTGACATCTTTGGCTCAAGGCAGGTTGATCTAAGTCATTTGCATCTGCATGCAAGAAGTTTCTAGTCAGTTGAGGCTTCATTTGTCTCTAGTTGTCCTTTCTGCCAGCGAACTGTACTGTAGGCTGTAGCGCCCTCAAGAAGGGTTTTGTACCTGCAAATTTGTTCAAGAGCAATAAAGTAAGAAGGTCTTTGCTGGGGTTTTCTCCCTTATTGGGTTTCCTAGGGTGTATTGATGTGTTTGAGTATTTTAACAATTTATTTCAATTGCTTACGCATCTTGATATTCAGATCTAAAGAATTTAAAGTACTCACATTCATATCCAGAAGTTAGATCTAGCAGATCTAAGTTAACAAGAAGCAGATCTTGCAAATCTGAGTGCAGATTTAAGTGAGCAACAAGCAGATCTAGCAAATCTGAGTGTAGATATAAGTGAACAACAAGCATATCTAGCAAATCTGAGTGTATAGAAAGCTGAAAATTTCAGTTTTTAGGTGTCCTTATAAGTTTTTGATCATTTACACTAAGCTGATTTGAAGAACAAAAATTCATGTGTACCTGAAGAGTTAGTTTCTGTTGTTACTTGTTTATAATTTCCGCTATATATGGCTGCTACAAGTTCAGAATTTTAATTCTGTTATTAAGATAATTCAAGATCTGAGTTACTTGATAAAGAAACATAAGACAACTGTCATTTCAGTTAAGAAAATTTTAACACCCAACAACTGTATTGTTCTATGTATTGTTTATGGGTCTATCCCAAAATTTCCTTGAGAAATTTAATGAAGGAAGATTGAGTTGGGTGCAAACTTGTTGTTGTGGTGTGATTGATTTCTTCATTTTATTTCTGTTGCATTTTAAAGTTAATATACTAGTGTATTTATTTTTCAGCAAATTCATAATTATTTGAGATAAATTTATTCTAGGGCTTTAATAAATTGTTGAAGTAAAATAATTAGGTTTGGTATAAGAAAAATAACATGTTTGCTGATGATGCCTTTTGGAGGGAGTCTTTGCTTAATGATTAGGCACTTGATGAGAGGTTTCTTCCATATCCGTTGCATAAATAGCTTGTAAAATGACATTTCAGAACATTAAATGTGGTCCATCTTCAAGATTAGACACCTTTTGATGAGATGTGGTTTTTGGAGTGAGGAGCACCTTTGCGAGTCATCCATGACATATTTTGATGAGAAATACACTTTTAATAGGGTGACATCTCCCTTGGAGGCAATTTTGGCTCACACGTGTGGGCTAGTTGATGCTCGATTTTCATGTTTTATCATTGATATGACTATTTTTGGGGTTGGCTTGTGACCTACTTAACTTGTAATGACATATTTTAATATTTTTAAGGTTTTTTGTCTAATTTGACCCTAAATCGGCTTGGTTGCCATCATATAAATAGAGGGAAGTCGATTTAATGTTAAATCATTGACACACTAAGACTTGAGAGTGTGCACTACCTTGTCTCTTTTCTCTTTGTCACTACGAAGCATTAAAGGAGAAAATTGTCTTGGGAAGATATTGTGTTTGGATGATAGATGGCGATTTTGTGCAAATTTATTGTAAATATCTTCTTTCGTCTTGTGTTTGTTGTAAAATTAGGGTTTCATTGAATTTTTCACCAAATGTGTTGAATTTTTTATGGCTCTAAGATCTCCTTTGCAAGATTATCATCAAGTTTCCATTAAGGAATCTTAATATAACTTCCTTGCATGTTATCCCCAATTTGATTAAAAATCGCTAGGGTTTGTGGAGTAGTGAAACCTCATTGTAGCTTTTTATCTCTCATAAATTGCTCCCATCAGTGCTCTTCCAACTTTTCCTTAGACTCCATTAGCCCCCTTGATTGAGAAAGACACTAATCCACTATTGTTTCAATCCCTTTGAATAACATACTTGAAACTATAAAATTATATTTTTTATTTTTTCTAGGGTAAATTAGGATTAGGTTATGGCAGAATCCTGCATTTTACAACATTATTTATCTTGAACCTTATAGTCCTAGAGTTAGACTTTGCATGTACTAATTTGGAAAGATACATAATTTTTTATGCATTTACAACCATTAGTTACAGCTGATGTTTAGGGGTTTTCTTGCTGTTTTATGCATTTTCAGCCTTTGAAAAATTGCTATAATTTACTTTTTAACTTACTCATCAAATAGCCTTTGTTTCTCATTTGTCAATTATCAATTTTATGCTATTTAGTTATTGCTATTATAATATTTGCATGCAATAATTGTGTTAATTAATTTAAAGATAACATGTGTTTTGAAACCGATTTGAGCTTCCCTTGGAGTTGCTAAGACCTCTAGATTTAGCTATAGGGCCGTTTGAATTCGTTGTCTTGGAATTCTATCTTATCTTACTCGGAGCCTTATTCATTGAACATCTATCTTCGAGTGTAGTTTATAGTAGAATCCTTAGGGGGGTAATTACTTTGCGAGCATTTGGTTTGTTAAATAACGAATCCATACAGGTGACGATAGTTTTAGGTAGAGGAGGAATGACCTATTGTAGAGTTTTGTGAACCCAACGTTTCGGACTACAAAGTGAGTCCATCATCAGGGGAGGATGCGTCAATAGATATTCTTAAGATTTTAATGATGTATCCAAAAGCTATAATT
>APFE031094275.1:24919-55988 GCA_000404065.3 Pinus taeda | reverse complement strand
ATAATTTAATTAATTAATTAAATAAAAAGATAAGAGCCGACCTATTTTCTTATTTATTTTGTATAATAACTTATATATATACCGTAATTATAGCTTTTGGATACATCATTAAGATCTTAAGAATATCTCTTGACGCATCCTCCCCTGATGATGGACTCACTCACTTGGTAGTCCGAAACGTTGGGTTCACAAAAGTCTACAACAGGTCATTCCTCCTCTACCTAAAAGCATTTGGTTTATTTAATCCCTATGATCTTCTTGGTAAGCCTCCCTTGTGGATATAATATTTGACCACAAAACAACATAAAAACAAATGCTAAGGTGGCAATGGTGACTGGTTCCATTGTTGCTTTTAATCTGATGTGCTTAGCGAGTCTTTGCACTAAGGTGCTAGATTTTGCAGTAACAATACCAGCTCTGTAAATCTTTGATTGGACTATCCATATTTGCATGTATGTATATGGAAAGAAAAGGGTTTGATGTATATATAGCATAACGTAATAGATAACATAGTGGTAAGAGTGCACCAAACTATAATCCATTTTACTTTTTGCTTTAATGAAGCATTGCATTGTTGTTCTTAGTTTTAGGCATAGGTTAGAGATGGTTTATGTACTGCCCTTAGATGTATTGTATTGATTATTCTTTGGGGACTTGTCCCATTGAATATACTTTATCAATGCTGAAGATTCACTCCATTTCTCAAGGCATGCTTTTTTGTCTTTATTTTTGTATTTGATGTTGTCATCACCCGGATAAGTCAAATTAAGAGAGGAAAGTTTTTGGTACCGCTGCTTTTCTTTTCTCCTTTTCTGTCTTTTTTACTATTTTGAATTTATCTTTTATTTCTCATTTTGACCAACTCTATTCTAACGTGTGATTAATGAAATGGTTGTTATGTGCATTGCAGATGGCGGGTAAGTTGTCAGCAATTAAGATGCATATACGTCGATCACAACGGGTGGTCAACGGTTCACGTAGTTTGTGTACATGTGAATGTAGGTATCCCAATTCTACGAAGCACTAACAGACAACGTTAGTAGGCATATTTGGCCTACTTCTAATATTCATTTTCAGGTTAAGATGTGATTCTTTAAGGCCTGCAACTCTACTCTCCACAGCTACAAGAATCAGAGATCTTCTCTATAGTTGGTGGGCCTGGTAGATTTGTTGGCCAGAGATGTTGTCTATAATTGGCGGCCTGGTAGATTTGTTGGCCATTGCTTAGTTACCTATGCTTCTACCTAGCAATGTAATATAAAAGTATTAATTATTTGACTTTCACTTGTGCTTTTTTCATAAACACCATTCCTTTATTGAGAGCGAGTTTTCCATTTTACCTTGTAAAGTTCTATCTCATCTCAGATTTTGAAGATAAAACCAACCATCATGCGGCCAATGGAATTATTTTTTTAGTTAATTTTATTGTGCAATTTCAGTTTTTTTGATGAAGTGTATGTTCTTATATTGGTCTGATAGAATTTCATGGGCTGCAGTTCTATATTTCTCTTAATTTTTCTGTACAATTTTTTTAAATAAATTGGATAAGTACCACTTTATAAAGCTGATGTATCAAAGTTAAGATTAATATCATAGTTGGATGAAATGATACTTGAATGTAATTAATTGTAACCAAAGTTACAATTTGAATAGTTAGATGGAACGTTCGTTGAATATAGCTAATTGTAATGAAAACCACACTTTAAGAATTTTCAATGCTCTCTTAAATAGTATTCCCAAGTCATTTTGCATTGTCTAATTTATATTAGACAAGGGGTTCATAGAGTTATCCTTGGAAAAATGTGGGCGCAGATGTATACCAATTGACATTAACTTTAGGGTTCATTTAAAAATGATATAATATTGTTATCAACTAAAAAATATATATTTATTTATTGAAAAAAACATTAAAAACAGCTTCCAGAAGTAAAGGTTTATGAGTTAGCTTTAACAAGCCATGTAATCTAATTGCCACAAGATTCATGAAAGATTAATATAGTCCATACCATAAAGGTCACACAAACATAAATACCATTGTAACAAAATATCAATATATTCAAGTTCATTTGATTATCATTAAGCAACATATCATGAAACAACACATCATTCACATGTCTTAAGGGGTTGGTTGATCACTTTACTTTTTTCATTAGGGTTTGCTCCCCAAACTTTATTGTTAACATTAAACTAGGGTTGCTAAGGTTCCCTCTATCATTGTCATGACTATGTTTGGGTGGATTTTTGGCCTTTGAAATAGAAAGTACTAGGAGAGGAGATTTATTAATGCCAAATTGACAAGGTAACCAACTATGTATCCCTCCCTATACTAACAATGACATAACTAAATGTGTGATGGGTGTTGAAATTCAAATGCAAGAGAGAATTTCTGATCATGGTAATTACTTGTGAATATATATATTCGATTTAGTTTTTACTTTATTCATTAGGTCATCAAACAGTTACACAAATACAATGCACAAAAAGACAAGAGACACCAAAAATTAGGCTAGAAGTCGAGGAAAAACCTACAAGGGGAAAACCTGTCAATCTTTCCCTTATAGATTCTTCATCAATGAGAGAAATGCAAGTCCAACCAACCAGGGTTCCAAGTGCTAAGTCAACCCTCCAAATTATGCCATTTTTTTGTCCAGAAGATGATCAATCAATCTGCTTATTCATGTTGGCCACATCCCAAAAATATGGGTGCCAATGAAAGCCTAGTTTAATACAAAATAGGTTCCACAAGTACTCACATTAGTATAGAGGAATACATCCACAAGAACTCACATATTTATAGAGAAATGTCACAAAAAATTCCATCGTCGATCATATAAACTCACATTATTTGTGTCACAAAAACTTCGCATTACAGAGAGAGTTGTTTGTCACAGAAGGCTACATTACAAAGGTACAAATCACAAGATTCACCTTTTTCATGCCTTTGATTTCATTAAGGTAGCCATATTTTCTAATATGGCTATCTTGGCAGCTTGCAAGAAGAGTATCACAACATAGGACATTGCCAAACTTTTCTTTGAACGAGTATGGGTACAACTTGGGATCCCATACAACATTATATCATATTGGGATAACAGGTTACTCAACATAGTTTGGTCAAGCCTCTGGACACTGTTGGACACCAAGCTCACCAAGTCAATTGCCTTCCATCCCCAGATTTATGGCCAGAAGGAGGTCATCAACAGGATGATAGTGCACATACTCCGCATGTACAACTCCAAGCATCCTCAAACCTGGGATGAGAGTCTTCCATATGTGCAAGATAGTTATAATAGATCTCTCCAAAGCTTCACTGGTCGCAGTCCCTTTCAAGTGGGTCTAAGATTTCAACCATTGTGTCTGATTGATGTTGTCGTGCTTTAGGAAACTACAAAGACAAAATCCAAACATGTATCGTTTGAGGCAGATAAAGCGACCAGATTTATTGAACGCATTCAACACATCCTCTAGCAGGTTCATGACATCCTGGAGAAGTCAAATGCCAAGTACAAGCAATGACATCAACATCGCGTTCCACACAAGTTTCAGGTGGGCGACAAAGTCTGGTTGCATTTATGAAAATAACGCCTTACAAGAGCCCATCGGAAGCTCAGATCACTCCGATATGGTCCTTACACCATTACCAAGGCTATGGAAGACAATTCTTTTGAGCTCATTATTCCCCCATTCCTTGTTCTGCGGCTATTGTTCAATGTGGACCGCCTAGCTTTGACCATACTTCCCATCATTACTGGATACATCAGGCATTGCAGAACAACTCACACCAACAGAGTTAAATCCAGACTGCATGGAATAGGACACAATTGATCGGATTACGGACACACAAGTCAAGAACACTCACCAATAGAAGATCCAACTATATCGGGTTGTCAAAGTTGGTCAACTCTTGCACCAAGGAAAGCAACTCACTAGGGACCAAGTTCAACAGAAATTTGCGCATTTCATGGAGGCTTTGAATGAAATGGGGACCATTGATTCTTAAGGGGGGAGAAATGATCCAGGTGGCCATTGGTGGCCACCCACCTATTCCACCTAGACCTTTAGTTGGTTTCAATTGTTTCCTTGTTTATTTCAACATTTACTATTTTTAGCATTTTCTCGGGGTCTTGAACATCTGGAGTAGTTTTGAGCCCCTAAACGACGTTTTTTGAAGTCCGTTGCAAGCCCATAGTCATAGGTGAAGGTTTGCAAAAAAACTGTAGTACTCGGAGAGACATTTCCAACAAGGTATTGTACGCACCAAACAAAGATAATATGACCAAGTTACGACCTCGGGAAGTTGGTTGCCAAACTAACCCTAAAGGGGCCCATAAACTCTTAGTGTTTTATCTCCTAAGGTTAGGGTTTTGGTTTTTTAGGGTTTTCTCATGTCTTTCAATAATAAATAGGCGCTTGAGCCTCATTGTAACACAATTGAGAGGCATGTAGCTGCCACATCTATTCTCAGAGATAAGCTACCATCACCCAAGCTATTCTTATTTCCATTTTGTTTACAAACATATTTGAGTATTTGATACAAATGAAATGAAGTGTTATTTATGTTGCATATTTGTATTTATGGTTGTATCTGTAATTTGTTGCATTCCTGTTTAAATTCAGATCACCTGATAAGGTCTATATTGTTACTCTGCGGGATTTTTCATCATCTCGACATAAGGTGAGTTCAATTGGGGTTGTGCCATACTATACACATTTTGTTCTATCAAAATTTGAGGAATACCTTTCCCAAGCGGTTGAGACTGTAAGGTACCTTGTAAAGGTTGGGTAAGTGGAACCTGAGGGGTACAAGATACCGATGGAATAGGTTGAGATGCAAAAACAACCTATAAAGGTTTACTTGCATGTATTTGAACTTGTTGAGGTATAGATGGATGGGTATGAATTTGAGATGAAGACAACACAGGTTAAGGATTCAACAATCAGTCCCAAAATGAACCGGGTTGGATGGGAAAAGTAGATTTCCAAACACTAGCAACCGTCCCAGGATAAGGAGGATTATAATAAGGTTAATTACTAATTTGAGGTATACCGACAACAGGTTTCCCCCCTGCCATAGGAGGAGGGATGATGGAGGAAACTGCAATCTAGATGGAGGGAACCCAAGATAAAGAGATTTAGGCTGTTGAAAATAACCTTGTCCACTAACATAAGGGTCAACCTGTTGTTCAAATGTAGGTGTAGGTGGAGGAGAAGGAGTAGGTTGAGTATCATTCATAAGAGAAGTTCCAAATGGAATCTCTGAAATGGATGACATGGGAGAGGTCCAAAACTCGAAGATGCACAAGAGAAGGTACCAGATAAAGAATGATAACTAGGTGGGATGGACGGGCCACCATACAGATGTACCTATGGTGATGTTGCAAACATGGATGAGGAAGAAACATTTGATGTCTCAACCATAGTGGTATACACGGGTTGGGAGGTAAAATCGGATCCAGTCATGGTTAGCAATTCCAATGAAGATTGCCGCTAGAAATCCATAGGTGAGTCTAAAGAATTAGGTAAAGGAGTTTTTGCTGGAGCCTGAAAAGGGGGAAGAGGATCAGTGGAATAAAAATGGAGTTCACTCCAATGAAAATGAGTAGAGGGACGAGGCTCCTCTTGCATAATCTCTTCAATACTTAAAATACCGCATGGAAGAGGTTCACCGTCGGGTCCAAGATATATGGTTGGAAGTTATGTTTGAGACAAAGGAAGATAACGGGAAGGACCTGAAGTAACAGGTGAAGATGGTTGAGATTCATCAGGTTCAACAACCTCAGGAAGTAAAATATTTGACTTAGGAAAGTCAGGGTCAATAACCTCTAGTAAGAAGGTTTCAGGGGCTTCTATTTCGATTGTGTAAGATTCATCATCAAAAGTAGATGTGATCTCAAGTTCAGTACTCAAAGGGAAAGATGATTCTGGTTGATCATATTTAGGAGGACCAAAAGTAGTTCCCAAGTTTCTTGATTCAGTAGTTTGTGTCTTCTAATGCTTCTGATGATGGCCAAGAGTAGCCTCTAGTGGAAGAGGAGGATTATTTTTCATTCTATGTGAACGACATAGTGGGGTTTTTTTTCTTCCATGTTGGATAATAAATTTTAGAAATTAACACAAAAAAATAAAAAATAGAGTAAACTAGGCATAAAGGATTACCAAGTAACCATGAACTGCAATATACACCTTGGAAAACCAATGACTTAACGTACATGCATGCAATCTCCTTTAATGTTCTGTTTGGTGTACCGCAATACACAAGGTATATGACTTGGTTACCTATGGCCAGGATAGAAACCTATAGGGACTCCCAAAATATACTTGACAGTACACGAAAGTGTAGTCCATAGTAGTGCTTTTTAATGGCTAACCGTTTGATGAGAGTGTTCCCATATACTTTATATGTGTGGAGCATCATCCAATATACCCAAAGCTACGTGGAGAATGATCTTATACACTCATGTACATTGAACGAGATTTCACCTTCGAGATACAACGCTGGAAAACAATGACATCTCCTACATTTAATGACGTTGAAACATGTCTCTAGCCTAGACTTCTAAATGTCCGTGGTAATGTCACATATGCTTCTTAGATTGATTCAATAAATTTTACTATTTATCTACAATTAAGTTTCAGTTTTGGCGCTCACCACAAATGTCACCTGAGTATTCTAGAATGAAAACTAGCACGAGGAAATTAATTTTTTCTCATTCAATGAAAGTCTATCTAAGAAAGGGAAGAGACGAAGAGTATACAACAAACAATATGAAAAAAAATCTGCAACATGTAATTCCCTTTTCAATGCAACTGTTCCAATTTCGATGCACACACAAAACCCTAAATGCCAATGCAAAGATTTTTCTTTCCAAGTTACTTAATTTTCGAAAATGAAGAAAACTAAGATGCAAAGTCTAATCATTGATTCGAACAAGCTTTTTAGAACGATGACTAGAACACCAATTCATTTAAGCACTCAATGATAAAAAAAAACCAGTTTGCAAACGAACTAATGATAAGAACAAAGGAAAACATTTTAAAAAATCCTTACCAAAGGCACTAAAACAAAAGAAAACCAAATGGAGGCTTCAAAGGGACCATAATACACTCAAAGACACAAGGAAGAGCAACTGGAACAACGCTGATAAGAGAGAAAATCAAGGCAAAAAAAAACTTGTGCATGAATAGGGGCTAACGCAAGTGTAAAGGAGGCACCAGTGTTATGCAACATAGGGACAGAGAAGGCTTAACTGAGGTGCAACGCTCTTTCAGAAGACCAGAGGGTGCGTTGGTCTAGGGATGTAAAGTTCCAACACAAGGATTGCGATTGAGGCTTAATGAAAGGTATTCCTAGGCATGTTCTTGATGGAATAAGATAGTAAAGGTCTATATAAGAGGTAAGACAAGCACAATGGATGAATAAACCAACAAGGGAATACACCGATCCCAAGTATGGTCGCCAATTTTTTATGTAAAACCTATGACTGCAAATAAAAGTATCTTCCCTAGACCTAGTGGATTGAACTAGAACAACATAAGGACAAAGGGAATAATGTTTTCCTTAAAGTAAATAGATAACAGGATGAAGCTTACCTGGAATCTATTGCATGCTTCTCTCCTTCCTTGGCTTGAATGCTCTAATCCTAGCTTTGATCACTATTATTAGAACTTGCAGAGTTAGATAATACAAGCAAACGATCCATGAAATATATGTAGCATCATCTAATCACTTTATTCAGAAGATCAACATGGTATTGAAATATAGGAAACCATAACATCATATATAGGGAAACAAAGAACTCTATTCATTAATATAAATGGAGTGAGCTACAACCAAAAATAGGTGTTGATCCTGTAAAAGAGCTCCTCCAAGTTGATTTGTCCTTTTTCTTGTCACAAAGTGCACCTCTAGTCGCCCTAATGCATGAAATGATATCTCTCGCAGTAGCAACATAAGGGTAAAATCACTCTCCAAAATCCAAATCCTTGCCTATGTATGCAATAAATATATAGGTGAAGGAGGTAACTCATGAATTCTTATCCATTTACCAATATGGACTTGAGATCTACTCTTGATGGGAGGATGAGCTCAAGGGATAAAAGATGAAAACTCCAAGGTAGGATAGGATAATATTCAAGACTTTTATCTGAAGTAAATGGTTACAATAGATCTTGGAAGCTTCTGGAAGAAGAGGCTTCAAGATTTTCTCTCTTTTTCCCGAATTTCTAGAATCAACGCACCCCCAATACTGAGAAACCTACTGGTGATCAACACGTGTAGAGTAGGTAAACCTGGTGCTCAACATTATTCAGTAAGAGGTTAGGGATCGCTGGTCCTTAAAATGACTGAAACAAGGTGTTTTTGGTAGAAACTTAGGGATTAGAATAAGTCATGTGTAGGGATTTGTGCAAGGATGATGAAAAGCGGGTCAAAGGATGTTGATTGATCTAGTTGAACTCCTATTGATCAGATGTGAAAAATTGGCCTATAGTAGTGCTGTCAGAATCCCTCTAAATTAATTAACAATGTATTTTTCCACACAAAAAATGAATAATTCACAACTGCAATTTTCATCGAATTAAAATTTGCAGAAGATAAATTGAAAAATGAGATAATATTGGTGTGCACTCAAAAAAACGACACACTTATTTTTGGACTAAATCCCCTAGAAAAACCTAACTTGGTAAAATAGGTGCAATAATTGAGGGTTTCATATTATTTTGCAGCGGTGAAGTTCTGAGTAAACTATGGATGCCCAACTAGAAATACAATCAGAAAAATAAACTGGTTGAAAAATCTGTGAGGAAAATACCTCAAAACCATGCCTCATCCTGCTTCGCAACTAACAAAACTGGCCATTCATACAACCTCTGCGTGAGCCTATGCGCAATGCTTGCGTAGACGCCAACTCGCTAAGCTTGGAACTGCAAGAAGAATGGTGTCTGTTGAAGAATGTAACTAGTGTCAGTATTCATAATTTCACTTGAGTCATGATGTAATGCAGTTATCAAAAGAAAGGAAGAAAATATTATTAAATAAATTGACTTATTAAAGCATATGTTTCATGCTTGGGTCAATTATTTTTAGGTCAAAGCCTCCATTGCAATATTCTAGGGTTTATGTCAAGTGTCCTTGTCTATGTCATAATGTATAGAACCCTTCTTACGATTTATATGTCAAAGAAGAAATTTGTTTTAAAATAGGCCTCCTCCACCAAGTCGACCTAAACTAGATAGCAGAATCACTATATAAAGGCAACAACTCGACCTCATTTGTCACTCACTCTCAACAAGTTCGATCTACAATTTTTGGGCTAAGAAAAAGTACAAATTTCAAGGGACAAGAAGGAAGAATCCAACAAATAAAGAGATCATTACCTTGTAAAGAAAACCAGAAATTTCTCTCTCCTAATTCACACGTGAAAATTTATGGAGCATTGCAGGGGGGCCGAAAATATGGAGTAACTAGGAGGCCGAAATTCTGTAGCAATTGTGGTAGTTGGGGTCGAAATATCTGGGTTGTTGCTAAGCTGAAGTTGCTAGACAAGAAGAGACTATTGAAGGTTAGTGTATCTTATTGAAAGGTCAACTTGGTGGAGGGGGGAGGTTTTTCGGTTCAGGGTATTGGTCCATCTCATTTTGAATTACTGAAGGAAGAGTTATTGACTGGGTATTCCCCGATATAGGGGTTTTAGCCTTGGCTGCGTGCCTATATCTTTTTGCCTTTCTGATTTTCTAGCATGGTATCAAAGCTAAGGTGAAGAAGGAAGAACTTTCTAAAAACCCTGGTTACAAAAGAAAGTCACAAAATGGATACAAAATACCTCCGTTGATGCTGAAGGTGATGTCATAAGTCTGCAAGATGAAAAACCAACAATAGTTTTTGGCCCTAGTTTAGACATGGTAGATGAGATAATGCCTCCTTTTTATGTAACTCTTAAAACAAGTAATTCCATGTTGTATAATTATATACTTGATTCAGGAGCATCACACAATCTTATGCCATAATCTATCATGGACCATTTGAAACTCGACATAACTAGATCCTATCATGACCTATACACCTTTGATTTTAAAAAGGTGCCCTGTTTGGGATTGATCAAGGATCTAGTAGTTATCCTTGCCCAAATTCCAGTGAAAAGTGTAGTACTTGATATTGTTGTCACAGATATCCCTCCCAAGTTTGGAATGCTCCTTTCTAGGTATTGCTATGCCAAATTAGGGGGAACTCTACAGATGGATATGTCATATGCTACTATTCCCGTTTATGGAGGAGAGAAATTAAGATTATATAGAGAGGTAAGATTTGTACATACTATTTGTAAAACTAAGCAACCAAGGAACCATCCAATTTATGCAATAGATCAAGACTTTGGTTGTTTTCAACTCACTTCAAACCAACATAAAACTCAAGTCAAAATTGAAGAGGTAAAGTCTTGAACCAAACCAAACTGATATTTGGAAATTGTTCTTTGATGGTTCTTGCACAAAATATGGGGCAGGAGCTGGAGTAGTTTTAGTTTCACCTGAAAAAGAAAATATAACCCAATCATGTAAATTAGATTTTGAAGTTACCAATAATGTGGCTGAATATGAAACTTTTTTTTTAGGATTGCAATTACCTTGATAGTTAAGTGTTTTTACTGATTCAGAACTTATTGTTAAGCAAGTAAGAAATGCTTGCCAAACCAATCACCCTAGACTTAGGTCCTACAAAAATGAAGTATGGGATTCAGTTGAAAAATTCTTTGATGATTTTAATTTGACTCATATTCCTAGAGATTAGAATGTTCATGCATATGCCTTAGCTGTCTCTACTAGCTCTTTTAAAATTCCTGATCATATTGATGTACTCTATTAGATACAAGTCAAATATAGGCCATCTATCCCAGATAATCTGAAACATTGGCAAATATTTGAAGATGATGAACAATTGAAATCATTTCTGTAGGTAATAGATGATTTTTCATTTCTACAAATTGATGAAGATAGAATTGAAATAAATGAAAATAAAGATGGAAATGATACTTCAGATTTTAAAACCAAAATTTCTGATCATGACATTATTCAATTATCTAATAATTTTATTCCAAAAGGACTCATTCCTTTAGAAAAATTGTTTGATCAAAACGATGTCCTCCGAAACCCTCAGTCCATTTCTTCAGAAGATGACCTAGAAGAGATTAACATTGGAACCGATGAAGATATCAAAAACATCAAAATATGTGCATCTCTAGACCCTGAGATCAAAGCTCAATATCTTAAGTTACTACAAAATTATAAGGATGTTTTTGCTTGGACTTATGCTGATCTAAAGACCTATGATACTTCATTAATACATCATAAGATTCCTTTGAAGCCAGAAGCAAAACCTTATCAATAGAAACTTAGAAGGATAAATCCAACCCTTCTACCAACTGTAGAAAGGGAGATTAAGAAAATTCTAGATGCTCATATCATCCTCCCTCTTAGATATTCTAATTGGGTTGCAAATCTAGTTCCTGTTAGAAAGAAAAATGGAGAAATAAGACTCTGTGTGGATTTTAGAAATTTGAACAAGGCATCATTAAAAGATAATTATCCTTTGCCCAAAATGGATTAGTTACTTCAAATGGTTTCAGGAGCACAAATACTTTCTATGCTTGATGGATTTTCAGGTTACAATAAGGTGAATGTCGATACAACAAACAGAGAGAAGACAACCTTTACTACACCCTAGGGTACATTCATGTATGCTAGGATTCCATTTGGCTTAACCAATGCTGGAGCAACGTTCCAGAGAGCTATGAACATAGCTTTTATGGGCCAGGTAAATAAATTTGTGGTTATTTATCTTGATGACATATCTGTTTTTTCTAAATCTGATCAAAAACATCTAAAGCACTTGATGAAGGTTTTTGACAGGTGTAGAAAGTTTGGAATATCATTGAATCCTAAGAAATCCTTGTTTTTTGTCAAAGAAGGAAAACTGTTGGGCCATATTATTTCAAAGGAGGGAGTAGTAATTGATCCCAAAAGAGTATATGCCATTGAAACATTGGCCTTACCTAGAAACAAGAAGGAGATTCACGCTTTTCTAGGCAAGATCAATTTTCTAAGGAGGTTTATCCCAAATTATGCAAAGATTGTAAAAGATATAACTGACATGATCTAAAAGGACCATGAAATCAAATGGACTGCATCTTCTAGGCAAGCATTTGAATAAATAGAAAGGTCTATCTCTGAAGCTCCCGCCTTAGCCAACCCTGATTATACTAAGCCATTTAATATTTTCTCTTTTGCCTCTAAAACAACCCTTGCTGCCATTCTATTACAGAAAAATGAAGATTCCCATGACCAACCCATAGCCTTTTTCAGCAAGGTTATGAGAGATGTTGAGCTTAAGTATGACATCATTGAGAAGCAAGCCTATGCCCTCATTCAAGCCCTAAAATCATTCAGGATGTATGTCTTACATTCACCTATTAATTCTTATGTCCCTAATAGCGTTGTTAAAATTGTCCTAACCCAACCAGACACTAATGGGAAAATAGGTAGATGGATCACTCAAATTTTGGGGTTTGATCTAACTAACAAGACCACCAAGTTAGTAAAAGGTCAAGGATTAGCCAAGCTTCTATTTGAATCCAACTGCAAAGTTCTTGGAATTAATTTTGTTTTAGAAATACAAGGGAAGAATACACAAGAACCTTCCCTTCATTCTAAAGGGGAGAATCCACAAGAACCTTCCTTTCATGCAGAAGGGGAGAATCCACAAGAACCTCTACCTTCAGAGCAGATCAATGCTATACACTTTGATGAAAAATTCTTCTTGTCAAACTGGTGTCAAGATATTGTAAATTTCTTGATCCATTTTGAGTGTCCAACATCATTCTCCAAAACCCAGTGTAAAACCATTAAGTTAAAATCAGTGAAGTACTGCATTATAAATGCAAATTTATACTGGAAAGATCCACTGAATATTTTGTTATTATGGTTAAAAAAATTAGAAACTAAAGAAATCATTGATCAGTTTCATACAGGATTTTGTGGGGGACATTATGTTTGGAGAGCAACAACATACAAGATTCTGAGGGTAGGATTTTATTGGCCCACATTATTATTACAAGTAGGGGAAAAAGTTAGAGGTTGTGTTTGTTGTCAAATGTTTGCTGGTTAACAAAAATTAGTAGCTCTTCCTCTTGTTCCATCAATAGTTTCAACACCTTTTTCTCAATGGGGATTAGATTTTGTTGGAGAGATTCACCCCCCTTCAAGTAACTAGCATAGATGGATCCTCACTGCAACAAACTACTTTATTGATCTGAAATTGATCTAAGACAAACAATTAAGGTATTACAGACTCATGTGCATGGATGTGCCTATGTTATTTTATGCAACATATTGATAAGATTGTGAAATACACAGGATATGAAGCAGTTAAATAAAACATAGGCAACACATATAAACACAACAAGTTTGATAAGGAGTTCACCAATACTCCTGGGCTACGTCTCCTGGTCCAGCCTTCAGTGGTGGCCTCTCTATTA
The DNA here is from genome assembly GCA_000404065.3 of Pinus taeda. Lineage (NCBI taxonomy): Eukaryota > Viridiplantae > Streptophyta > Pinopsida > Pinales > Pinaceae > Pinus > Pinus taeda. The sequence goes on along the minus strand of APFE031094275.1, from coordinate 42,462 downwards.
TGTTTTCAAACAGAGTTTTTACAACAGTGAGCTCAATTTGAGTCTCACACAACAAACATAAATCAGTAAGAATGTACTTGGATTCCCCAAGTCTCTAGAGTACACAGACTCTCCTTACTGACTCTCGACCTCTACTGGTCACAATAGTATGAGCCCATTTTGATACTCATACATGACATGCATTACAAAGGAGTGCGCTTGAACCTCTCAAGCCTTCTTTGGAGCACATAGACTCTCTTTCTCTCTCTGGCTCGATGCTGCCTTTGCTTTTGCAGGTTAGCTCGACTTCTCATCTTTGCTTCTCACTTGCTTCCCGCTTTCTCTATCATCTTGTGGATTTAAAGCCAATTTGCTTTATGACTGTTTGTTTCCGCTTCCTGACATTCTGGTTCCCCTGCCTTTGTCTATTTGAAACCCTCTGTCCTGTGTAATCAGTCACTGTATAACACCTGACAGGGAGGTGGCCACCTATTTCATAACGAATGAGTGTCACTCTTCTTGGACATATTCGAAATGACTGTTTATTCCGTTACTCCAAGAATGCCTACGAAACATGACCTTCTGCCAACGCATTGTCCATATTGGACTTCAAATCCTATAAAATTCTGCCTGTAAACCTCTTCAAATCCAGTCATCCATCGGAACACGTCTCCGCCATTGATCTGGGGCCTCCAAATCCTACGATCATCATCCATATCAGGTGGATAAGTAACATGATGTTTATCCATTCGATGTGAGTGGTTTTCTCTCTCTTCCGCCGGACGTGTGGCAACCATTGTATGGCATCAGGCGGGACTTGGTTGAAACCGCTTACCGCTCGAAGCCCTTCAGATATCCTACCAGTTTTTGTGGGACCCTGCTTCTGACGAAATCAGAATGATATCTATTGCATTTTATGATTTTTTGGGTCTGGGTGCTTGCGGCCTTTCCTTCTTTGAGGGGTTTTCCCTACGATATACGATTAGTAACTTGTCGCTAATTGCATATTAGAAACTACCCCCATTTCTCAAAATGGACTCGAGATTGCTAATTTGCAATAGCGCACGTTACCATGGGCCGACGGTCTGCGCGCTTGACCGATGGTCCTCATTGCTTCATGCTGATCACAAATTGCAACTGTTACGAGGATATCTCCGATAAGCTTGATCTTTATAAGACTTTTAATCCCTGGCATGATTTTTAAAGAGTTCATGAAAACTTATAAGTGTTCTAGGATTCAATTTAGGTCACGACCTTCCCACTGAAAAAGCTTTTGGACCACCAAAAGTTGGTTTTTAAGCATCAATCAAATGAGGATATAGATTCCTCACTTTCCCAAATTCTATCCATCTTGCATTGCTTGGTTTTGAACCTTTGAGTCCAATCCTAAGGTACTCAACATCCGCTCTGCATGTAGTTCTCACCTTCCTGTCCAGAACTGTATCTTCCTACAATTCATTGAGATATTCAGGCAACAGATCATCAATAGAAGGCAATTGACTCTGCTCTTCAGGATCTTCAATCAATCAAGGTTCAAACAACCTCAAGGTTTCTGCATTAACTACTGAATAGATGTGCATGTAAGCTGGAAAATCAAGGGTAAAAGCATTCTCACCGATTTTCTCAAGTATCTTGCAAGGTTCATACCTTATCGGCTTTAGCTTCTTACCTTCACCTTGCATTCTATCTTTGCTGATGTATAGCCAAACTTGATCACCAACTTGGAAACTATGCTCAATCAGATGCTTATGATGCCTTGCCTTGTACTTGGCTTGGCTCTTTCCAATTGTTCCTGTATTGCCTGGTGAATATCTTGGATTTGTTCAATGAACTTGGTTGCCTTGTCCACATCACTGTGTCCATCAACAACTATGTCTTTACCAAAGACAAGATCCAAGGGAGACCTTGGTATGAAACCAAAATAGGTCTCAAAGGGAAATATCTGTGTAGAAGAATGTTTAGCCTAGTTGTAAGCATGTTGCACATAACATAAATGTTCATTCCAAAGCTTGGGATGCTTGCTGCAATAGCCTATGAGCAACTAGATCAATGTCCTATTGACCACCTCTGTTTGGCCATTTGTTTGTGGATGAAAGGTTGTGCTCTTCTTTAGTCTGGTGTCCATCAATTCCCATAGACTTGACCAAAACTTCCCAACAAATCGGGAATCTCAATTAGATACAATGGAAGTGGGTAATCCAAAATGAACCCATACATGCTGAAAGAACAACTTTGTTGTTTGTTCAGTTGTAATCTCTTTGTTACAAGGTATTAGAATAAACATTTTGTGGAACCTATCCACACTAACATATAAATAGTCATGACCTTTTCTAGATTTATGCAATCCCCCAACAAAGTCCATGGAAATACTTTCCCAAGGATGAGAAGGAACTGGTAGTGGAGTATACAAGCCTATTTTTATATTGCTGGGCTTGCTTTTAGCACACATGGTACACCCTCTTACATATCTAGAAATTGTTTCATTCATTTTGGCCAAAAACAAAATCTTTGCAGCTGTGCAACTATTTTACTTACACCAAAGAGACCTGATATTAGAGAAGTGTATGCTTCTCGAATTATCTTTACTCTTTCAGTTTGAGGAATGCATAATTTTCCAAAATGATACAAGAGTTGGTCCTTAACATGATAATCCAATTCTTCTACTTGTTTGCCATGACTTAAAGTTGCATATACATCTTTAAAATCTATATCTTGAGCATATTGTTCAATGTAGCTTTCATGCAATACTGAACTATGCTTAAGTATAGTAGATGCACTTATGATTGGTCTGGACAACATATCTGCAACTTTATTGTGTATGCCCTTTTTATATCTGATGACAAGATGAAACTGTTGTAGAAACCCGTCCACCTATAGTGTCTTGATTGTTGCAACTTAGTTTGTGAGTGTAATATTGAAGTGGTTGATGATCAATATGTATAATTGTCTTTGCCCATTAAATAATGTTTCTACTTTTTCACACTCTGTACTAATGCATACAATTCTTTATCATATGTGGGATAATTAACTACTGCAGAATTAAATGTCTCATAATGATAACATATGGGTTTACCGTGCTGCATCAACACTGCTCCCATGGCATAGTCACTGGCATCCGTTTCAATCTCAAAGGGTCTTTGAAGATCGGACAGTGCTAGTACTAGTGCTGTACTAATCTTTTCTTTTAAAGTGTCGAAGGCTTTCTGTTGTTTGCCTTCCCACTGAAACACCTTGGTCAATCTAGTTAAAGCATGTAAGGGAACTGCAATCAAAGAAAAGTTAAAAATAAACTTTCTCCAATATTGTGCTGCTCCTAGGAAGCTTCTAACTTCTGTAGCAGATTTGGGTTTAGGCTAGTTTACAGTGACTGCAACCTTAGAGGGATTTATCTTCAATTCATCACCCCCTACAATATGACCCAAATAATTCAAATATTTTTTTCCAAATTCACATTTTGATAGCTTAACATAAAGGTTTTCTCTTTTCAAAACATCTAGAGTCTGGTTTACATGCTTCAAATGTTTTTCCCATGTTTTACTAAATACAAGAATGTCATCTAAATATACAATGACAAAATCATCAATAAAAGGCTTGAGTACATCATTCATTACTCTCATGAAAGTAGCAAGAGCATTAGTTAAGCCAAAAGGTATAACTAACTACTCATACAATCCCTGCTTTGTTTTGAAAGCAATCTTCCATGCATCTTGCTCTGCAACTTTGACTTGATGGTAGCCACTATGCAAGTCCAACTTGAAAAAGTAAACAACTTCTTTCAACTGATCTAATAGATCATCTATGCGAGGAAGGGGATAACGATTTTTGATCGTTATCTTATTTAGTGCTTGGATATCAATGCACATTCTCCATGAGCCATCTTTCTTTCTCACCAAGACAATTGGAGACCCACATGGTGATGTGCTAGGTCTTACGAACCCTTTCTCGAGCAACTCCTGTACCTGCTTCTTTGTTTTTGCATTCTCTAAAGAGGAAAACATGTACATTTCGATGTTAGGTAATGGAGCATCTTGCTGCAAATTAATATCATGTACTATTTCCTTTTTGGATGGCAGACCTTTAAGTTCTTGAAAAAGTATATCATATTCTGAAACAACTTTTTCTAAATTAGCTTGCCGTTTAGCATTACAACCCTCAAATTCATTGGTTTTATCAGGTTTCTTTTCCTTTACAACCATCAGTAAAAAATGTTTGCATGAATTTACAATTCTTTTCATCTGTCCTGAATTTATGAGAGTATAATTATTCTTGAGTTTATGAGCTCTTACAATATATTCGATTCCATCTTTAACAAGTTGATACTTGTTTCAGCTCTATAGAGAGTGGCTTTTCTATCATACAAGTAAGGACTTCCTAAAACAATTCCACATATATCCAAGGGAACAATATCTAACTCAACCTCATCTACAAACGCTGACCCAAAAGAAAACCTAAGTTTACATTGTCTAGTCACTTGTAGCTTTGCTTTATCACATAACCAACCTAATGGATATGGCTTCTTGTGAGGTGTGGTTACTAATCCCAGTTTCTTTACAATTGCTTCAGAAATTAAATTTACTTGTGAGCCACTATTAAACAAAGTATCAATCTTTTAATGCTTCGAAATAACTCTAATATGAAAAAGCTCATGTCTTTTCCTCTCATTTTCTTCATTACCAGTAGATTGTGCAGAATTACTAGTAGATGCTTTAGAATTTTTACCTTTTATACCTGTGGTTGCGATTGTTGTTTCATCCCCTAAGTCTGACCCCAAATCCTTTTGAATCGCTGCAACAATCTTCTTCTTTCTGCCATCATACTTCTTGGGCCTCAACTTCGGATGTAGAATCTAGCAGTGTTCATCATCATGCCCATCCTTCTCGCAGTGAGTGCATGAAGGTTTGGTCTTTTATACAACATTTTCCTTCCTCTCTTTCCATTTCCTCTTTCTCTTTTCCTTGTTCTTGCTTGCACTGGGTTTTGATGATCCCCCAACTTCTGGGTTCACATTCTTGCCTCTAACCTCTAGATGTGTAGCCTGAATAGATACCTCATCTATGCTAGTGGGATTAAACATGAGAGTGGTATGTATTAGATAACTATGTAGACCACCTATATACTTCAGCAGAGTTTTAGGTGAGTCTAAAGAAATGTCTAGAATCAAAGCTCTTTTTCTAAATTCTTGGGTGTAACTTTGTACACTTTTCCCTTTCAATTCGCGAAGATTTTTCCAACTCATCATAGCTTGTTGCATATAAGCTAGTCGATATAATTGTTTTTTAATGCAGAAACAAATTCATTCCAGGAGGAAAGAATTTTACCATGCTTCTTCAAATCAGCTTGTGTCCTGCCTTCCCACCATACCAGGGCAGTGTCTCCAAGGCGTAGGCTAGCCCGCTGAATCTTTCTCCTTTCTGAATTGAGTTCTGCACTCTGCAATATACATCAATTTGTCTAATCCATTTATCTATCTTTTCTGCATTCAGTTCTCCATCATAAACTGGCAAATCAAACTTCACATCTAATTTAATAAAATAAGGTTTCTTCTTTTTCTTTTTAGGGCTTTGTTTATGTGAATAAGATGATGATGAAGGTGATGATGGAGGAGATGGTGGAGAGGGCTTCTCTTCTTTTCCTTTGCTTTCTGGGTGGGAAACTAGAAGAGGTTCTTCTACTCCTTTATCTTGTTTGGAGGTTGATGATTCTTCACCTCTAACTCTCTTAAATTCTCTATACATTTCTTCTACCATGGCTCTCATGGTCATGAGACTGTCCATGAACTGGGAGTCTGATTCCAAGGGACTTTCTTCTAACATTTTCTTCTTAGGATAGACTCTTCCAATTTCTGGGTTAGCTTCAACCAACTCTCCTCCTAATTTAAGCTTTGATCTAGTTATCATTCAACAAAAAAAATCCAGCACAAGCTTGTCTAACCTTAGAAACCTAGTGCTCTAATACCACTTGATCTAAAATTGATCTAAGACAAACAATTAAGGTATTACAAACTCATATGCATGGATGTGCCTATGTTATTTTATGCAACAGATTGATAAGATTGCGAAATAAACAGATAATGAAGAAATTAAATAAAACATAATAGGCAACACATATAAACACAACAAGTTTGATAAGGAGTTCACCCAATACTCTTGGGCTACGTCTCTTGGTCCAACCTTCAGTGGTTGCCTTTCTATTATGTTTTCAAGTAGAGTTTTTACAACAGCGAGCCCAATTTGAGTCTCACACAACAAATATAAATCCGTAAGACTGTACTTGGATTCCCCAAGTCTCCGGAGTACACAGACTCTCCTTAATGACTCTTGACTTCTACTGGTCACAGTAGTATGAGCCCATTCTGATACTCATACATGACAGACATTATAGAGGAGTGCGCTTGAACCTCTCAAGCCTTATCTAGAGCACACAGTCTCTCTTTCTCTCTCTCTATCTGTCTTAACTCTAGCTCGATGTTGTGTTTGCTTCTACAGGTCAGCTCGGCTTCTCGTCTCCGCTTCTCACTTGCTTACCGCTTTCTTTGTCAGCTTGTGGCTTTAAAGCTAATCTGATTTCTGACTGTACGTTTCCACTTCCTGACTTTCCAGTTCCCCTGCCTCTGTCTGTTTGAATCCCTCTATCCTGCGTAATTAGTCACTGTATAACGCCTTACAGGGAAGTGGCGACCTATTTCATAACGGATGAGTGTCAGTCTTCTTAGACATATTCGAAACGATCGTTTATTCCGTTACTCCAAGAATGCTTGCGAAATACGACCTACTGCCAACGCATTGTCCATATCGGACTTCAAATCCTATACAACTCTGCTGGTAAACCTCTTCAAACCCTGTCATCCATCAGAATGCATCTCCGCTGTTGATCTGGGGCCTCCAAATCCTATGGTCATCGTTCATATCGGGCATATAAGTAACATGATGTTTATTCGCCTGATGTGAGTGGTTTTCTCTCTCTTCCGCCGAACGCGTGGCAACCATTGTATGGCATCGGGTGGGACTCGGTTGAAACCGCTTACCGGTCGAAGCCCTTCTGATATCCTGCCAATTTTTGTGGGACCCTGCTTCTAACAGAATTAGAACGATATCCATTGCATTTTATGATTTTTTGGGTTAGGGTGCTTGCGGCCTTTCCTTCTTTGAGGGGTTTTCCCTATCACTAATCGTATATTAGAAACTACCCTCATTTCTTAAAATGGCCTCTGGATTGCTAATTTGTGATAACACGCATTACCATGGGCCAATGGTCTACGCGCTTGACCGATGGTCCTCGTTGCTCTGTGCTGATCACAAATTGCAACTGTTACGAGGATATCTCCGATAAGCTTGATCTTTTTAAGGCTTTTAATCCTTGGCATGATTTTTAAAGAGTTCATGAAAACTTAGAGAGTGTTATAGGATCCGATTTGGATCATTTAATAAATGGGTGGAAGCAATTCTAGTCAGAAATGTCACTGATGCAATAGTAATTAAGTTTATTGAGGAGAATATCTTATCTAGATTTGGTTGCCCAACTCAAATTGTCACTGATATTGCAACAACTTTTTCTAGTGTTAAAATGATTGACTTTTTCTAGAAATATCATATTCTGTTAGATCATTCAACTCCATAATACCCTTAAGGTAATGGCCTTGCAGATTCATCAAACAAAAGTCTAGTAAAGGTAATAAAAAAGACTCTAGCTGATCATAAGAAGAGTTGGGATTCACATTTTGTTTATGCAGTATGGGCAAACAAAATTACTCCAAAGAGATCAACTAGCAAATCTCCATTTCAGTTAGTCTATGGGAAATATGCAATTTTCCCTACCAATTTGGCCTTCCCTGTTTTAAAATTCCTACAGGTTTCAACAGATGAACCTGATGACTTTTCAAGAAGAATAAATCAGATTATTGAACTTAATGAAAACATAGATGAAGTTCAATACAAATTGATGAAATATCAGAATAAGATGAAGACCCTGTTTGATAGAAGAGCTAGGGAAAGGGACTTTAAGGAAGGTGATTTAGTTCTAAGATGGGATGTGGGGAGAGAAAAGAAAGGACAACAAGGAAAATTTGACAATCTATGGTTTGGACCTTTAACAATTGCTAAAGTGAAGGGTAACAACACTTTTGTGCTACACAATCTTGAGGGGCTATATTCCACTTATCCTATAAATGGAAGGTTTCTCAAACATTACATTCAGTACTAAGAAGTTGAAATAGTTTTAATTGTAAATACTCCAGTTTTCTTTACTTTTCAAGATGTCAGTGTGATTTTTCTTACAACAAGGACTCCATAGCCTAAGGAGAAGGCACATGGATTTGCAGGTTCTCTGCGCTCTATAGGAGAAACCAGTCCCCAGTTGGAGCCAATGTTGTAGCATTTTTTGGTTTTGATAAGATAGAATAAAATAGTCAAAAAATAAAAAAATATATTTTGAAAAAATGTTAAGTTAGGATATGGACATAAAAATAGTGAATAAAATGTAAGTGAAATTTTTTTGATGATGATGTCCATATCAAAGAAAACGTTAAGTTATATGTCCTAAAAAATCAAGACAAAAAGAAAATGTTAGGTTAGAAAGAAAAAAAAACAAATAAACTCTGAAAGTGAGCAAGTCTAAATGCCACTACTATGCTTTTGCAAAATAATGGTTGTGTGTAGCTTGTCATAATGCCACAACCAATGATAATCAAATAGTTTAATCTTGACTGCTTCATGCTTTAAATTTGATGTTATAGTTAGATAATAAAGATTTGGCCAAACTGTTTAATCTTGACAGATCATTAGTTAGGTAGAGAATAATAAGGTGCTCATCAATTTAATCTGAGCCCTTGGAAATTATAAGGTTAGAACTAGATAGTTTGCTTTTGTAAAATAAAAAAGAAGGAAAAGGGTTTGCTAGCTTAAATGCACCCATTAAGTGAAGAAAAAATGATAGGATAAGCAAAGGGTAAGTAGAAGAAAGGTTGTAGAAGTTTGATTATTGATTGGACAAAATATATATTTATCATGTTTTACCGTATGTTTCTATGTCTATGAGGCAATTACACAAAGCAAATGAAGGTTCTACAAGATCAATTAATTAACTTCCCATTCATCCCTATATTTACCAATTTCCCCTTCATACATTCATATTCACTCGTTTTTCATAAAAAACCCCTTTTCCTAAGGTTAAAATCCTTTTTTCCTAGGAAAAGTGCAAACCCCATGTAAAATCCCCTTTTACCCAAAAACCCACAAAACTTTGTTTAGCCTAAGTATTAATGTGATATATATATATATATATATGTGTGTGTGTGTGTGTGTGTGTGTGTGTGTGTGTGTGTGAAAGGCAAAATAACTTATTAAAAAGCATTATTATATGGTGTATTTCCCCTTTCCACTCATATTTCATATATTTCCCCTTTTTCGCTCATATTTTCATATTAACACTAATCTATAGTATTAAATCCTTAAAACCCCCTTTTTCCCGTATATTATTAACTCCTTTATTAAAATACCCCGAAACCTTTAGTTTTATTATAAATCTATGTATTAAATAAAATATTGTATCGACGGATCGCAAGCTTCTCAACATGCATGTACACACTCCGCCATTGTGATATGCGATTCGCGATAGACTCGGACTCGATGCATATATATATATATATATATATATATATATATATATATATATATTTCATACCCATATCGCATCCGCCTCCATCGTACGTCCTGCTAAAGCATTACCCTCCGCCATTGCGATATTCGATTGTGATGGGAACTCAGACCCGACGCAAATATATTTCATGTTTTATTTCTACGTCGTGTCTGATCCCTATTGCATTCTTTTGCGATGGGCCATCCTTCGCTAAAACTCTGATTGCGATATGCGATGAACTTGGACCTGATATCGTTTATCCGCACGAATTCATATTTTTCAAGTCCGCCATACCGTGTTTTGCGAAGAATTTCTTTGTTAAAAGGTTTTTATGTTTTAAACGAAGAAATAACCTAAACCTCTATTTAACTGCTAATCTCAGTTTTAACTCATAATAAAGCCCATTGCCACCATAATTAATCGTTGGGACCCCCCGCACTACTCCTTCACTCCATCATCGTCTGATCTAATGCATTCAAATCCAACGGCCCTCAGCGTTTTCGAGTTGGCTCTCTGTACGAGCATTACCCGCCCAAAAAGCGGTATTCAACTGACCTCCCTTTGCTACGTGTCATGCTCAGGTTATTTCGGACGAACCCTCCCAAAACTGCCCATGCCTTATAAGCTGTGCGATGAAAACCAAAACTACCTTCTGCATAACGACAAAATAGCCATTGTTCATTTTGCACCATAATTAAAAAAGAAGACTGTTTTTCCGTTTAAATGCCTAAATCACCACTTTGCTCTATTTTCCTTGTTTTACACAGTGAAGCCTCCATAAGCCTTTGTGACCAATAAAACCATCATTTTCCCTACGATACGCTCTGGACTCCTTCCAATATCCCTTCAACCTCTATAAAGCCATTGAAGACCTTCTGTCACCTATGTTTTTCTTAACAATTTCTGTGTTTTGCAGGTAAAGACTCCTGTTCCAGGCTTACAAAGGAAAAAGCCTGCATATTGTTGGAAGACAAAAACAAAGATCATATCAGATTACTTTACCATGTGACATAAAATCTAAAAGGATTTATTGTTGAAAAACATAGTAAAAACCTAAAATGCACAGTGAAAGTAAAAGAACACAGTAAAGGTTACTCAACAGGGTCAAAGGATATTTACAAAGTTTAAAGAGTATAAGATGAAAGATCAATTGAAGGATTCAACCAATGCAAAGGATTCAAACAAATAAGCAGCTTAAAGGGGAAAAATATAAAAGAACAAAGCCAACACAACCTGAATAAAAGGGACAACAAGAAGCAGGTCAACAACTACCCCTATCTTCTTGTATGAAGATATTTCCTTTCCTAGAACAAATCTTAATTAGTTTTAGGATATTTACTTAGTTTCATTATTGTATAAATAACTCTCTTCTCAAGTTGTTATTGGTTCAAAGTTTAAGATTTATTGTTCATTTCTTGTTAAGTCTTGATTATTCATCCTAATTTGAACCTAGAAGCCACCTTTGAGGGAAGCTTTTGTAGACACTTTATGTACTCAATCTTTCTAGAACCTTAATACAAAGCAAATGAATCTGAATATGGTTTTACACAATTTATGTTATCCTATAAGTTTTTCCAGTTATCAATCATTATGTTTTTCTTCATATGCTTATGACTTGTAGAGATATCTAAGTAGGAATAATTGTCTTAATTTAAACCTATAAGCTTTGAAGTGATCATCTATTAAGAGAATGGATTAATGAACTGTTTGTTTAGTTAATCCCCTCTAATCAATAAATCATCAACATCTTATGTAAGCTTAAGTATACTACCTTGAACCTTTTGAATGTAGTTTAGAAGGTTTTCCTACTTATGATTATTCTGTTTTACAGTATGGAAACTGTGATAATCATATTATTTGTTGTCTTCTTTTCACCACTATTTTTTATCTATATCACTGTGTAAAGATTTATAGCAGCCCTTTGCTAAGATTTTAATATAACCCAAAGGATTAATTACTTCAATTCTACATCTATCTTCATTCATTGGTCTTCCAAAACTAAAACCAAAAACCCCCAAAATAATTATTTTAGATGCTCTGGCATTGGTAGCTAACCTACTACTATCTCAGAGGTACAACAATGTCAACAGAAAAACTCTGATGTTCATCTGTGTTGATCGATTACCCTAGTTCGAGCATGGACTCTCTCAAAAAGTACGATGCTTTGGTCATCTTGCATGGTTACTTTTGTACAATAAGAGTGTCATTCATTTTTGTGCAGAGTGGTTTGGTGTGTTGTGTTGCAAGAATCTTTTCTGCTTATTATGTTTTTTCCTTCTTTGTAAATGTCAGTGTCTCGTCACATCGGTTTCACTGATGGTGCTTGTAGAAGTACTCAAAACCTATCATCCGCAGCATGGGCCATTTATGACCCCCATGGTGAGTTGATTGATCTTCAAGGGATTTGTCTAGGTCAAACAACTAATAACATCGCTGAGTATAGCGCAATTATCAAATTGTTGTAAGAAGTTATCACTCTTGGCATTTAGGATTTGGCTGTCAAACTTGATTCACAGCTTGTCATTCTTCAACTCAATGGGAAATATTCCATCAGAAACCCTCAAATATTGATAATCTATCTATGTATTCATCTATTCAAGAGAAATTTTGATTACATTACATATCATCATATTCCTAGACCTATGAATACATTGATAGATGCATTAGCTAATTATGAGCTGGATAGACATTTGCGAAACATGCAAAAATAAAAAACAAATCATTTGTATTGTAGTAAGAAGGAAGGTATAACATATATGTGTGTGTGTGTGTGAATAATGTTCGTTGTACATTAGAGCCTCAAAAAATAATATGTGTGTCCAAAACACATCGGCGAATCGCAGGACTTATACATCCATGGCTCGCAAACCTCAAAAATATGGAATGCTAGACCTATGCACTAAATAGCATGATGCTCATGATAGCATGTAACTTCTCAGATTACACGAGTCAGCAGTCAGCGGATCTAATCTGACACCCCCACCGTATGCCTGTAGTACTGCCATGGGACATCATCCATCTGAGCATACTCTGGGATCCCATGGGTCAAACCCTCCAGATTCAGTGCAATCTCCTCCTTGTTGTCACTCCCCACCTGATAAGGAGTGACATCAAACTACTGAGTGATGCACTTGGCAATTGGGGACATCTCGACAGGGGGTTCTGGTCCAACATCTACATTCATAAAATCGAAGTGTCATGAATACATATATTTCAAAAATAGTAAAAACATTAAAAACTAAAAAAATGTTTGTTTTTACCTCCATCATCAAAATCCTCTCCTTCTGGGAGTGGCATATCTATATCTCTATGGAAGTCGGTACTGTTATAAGGCCAATCCTCCACTACAATAAGTTGTCGTCGTAGCCATGAGAAGAAGGTGGACTTGTAGGACATCTGTTGACCCCCTTTAACCCTGGGAATCAATTCGCTCCAACAGACCATCCATGGGTCTCGTGGCATCGAAGGATCCACATCGGTCAGCTGGTATTGGAACAAAAGAACCTGCTCCAAGAAGAAGGTCACTAGCACAGACCCAAAGCAAAATTTCTTCAGGTTTCGTGCCTTAGCTTTTGATAGCTGGCGCTTCATGTTTATTTTCATAGATTTCACCCAATTAAAAATAGTGGGCATTGTGCACTCAATGGATTACAAGAACTTGGACTTGTTAGTCTCATGCGGTGCTTGGGACCCATCAACTCTATTGATGGTCAATAATAACACTCTCAACACAAGATACTTAATAGTCGCGATCTCGATCTTGCTACTCTTGGATTTGAGAGCTTTTGGGAAATGTTTGGCAAGTATCATGGACACACTTGCCCCAATCGGCCTCGACCCATATAGGTTGACTGGTTCCCCTCTCCGGGATAGTCCTACGATGAAATAAATATTTGAAGTTTCCAACTCTAGCTCTTGGTCACCAATGATAAAAATTTCCTGATTTATGTTCGAGAAACTAATCAGGTACCCTAGTAGCTCAGGTTGAGTCTGCACCCTTGGTGTGAGAAAGAACTTGATGAGCCCACAGTTCCTCAAAGCCTCCAAGAAATTTGGATTAGCTATGGCTTGGGTATCGATATCCTCATGCTCTCTTTCTTTCCAATCCACCATTTTTGGCAATTTTCTTCTTGCAAAAACCATTCAATCAAGTCAATGATCATTTTTTGACAAAGAAATTTAGATTCAAATGGTCAAACTGAGCAAAAACATGTAAATTTTTTGTTCAAACACTAGTGCGACTGTTTTAAAAATAATGGCATCGATGATGCGTTTGGCAGTTTTAGCCACCCCCGATTGGTGCGATTTCGTGCCCGAAAATCGCGCCAACTGAGTGCGATTTTTATTTTTTTTCCTTCCAAAAGCTCCCCGTGAAACCCAAAAAATGGATAAAAACAAGAAAAGAGAGTATTAAAATGGAGCTTAAGGTCTTGCCTCTTACCTGCACCTAACGACTTGATGAATGATCTCTTGAATGTGCTGCAATCTGTTCCAGAAAAATTAGGGCACAAAAGGGTAAAAAGCTCTTCACACAAAGGTAAAATGGCAAAAAGTAGAAAATAATTACATTTCCCCCTTTTTATTCATTTTTATGAAAATATTAGGGTTTTTAAATTATTTTTTTGACCTATTTTACCTTAGAACTGCATAATGCATTTACCTTTCTTGTGCAACGACAGGTGACAGATTGTTGATGATGGTACTCGAGTCACCTTTAAGCTCTTTTCTAGCTCGTAAAAGATGAAAAGATCGCCGAGTATTTTCCCTTTTGAATCGTAAAATAAAATAAAATGGGGAGGTATGCTTTCAGCTCTTTTCAGACCTTTTAAACATGATTGTCAAGCTCTTGTCATTTTGAACTCGTTAACGGATGTGAAACGTCATTTACCCAGTATACATTTACCCCGTTTTGGGGATGGGATAAACTATTTACAAAAAAGGTACTCGTTGACTGAAATGGTCAAGAAGTTATCTCAAGTATCGTTTTCTACTTTTTCGGGATCGAGAGACACAAATGTACGAAAAGGGACCATATGGAGTTTTCTTTTCCGTGTCTTTTTCAAACTCTCTAAACATGAAAAAGATACCGAGTTACACCCTTTTCAGACTCGTTAAAACATTAAATGGCATTGGATTCGTCACCATGACGAACATGAGCTTCTCCTTCCTAGGGCTCACTAAGCTTACTAGCTCGAATTCGTTTGAAGGATGAACTTACAGTGCAAGCACATGCTATCTATTGACACCTAATCATAGGGATTGGGTGAACAACTATAAATAAGGGTAAATAAATATTAGAGGAAATGGTGTCATCAAGAGATGAAACTGAACAGTCTCTCCCTTGTATATAATAATAAATAGCCTAAATGAATAATATATTCTCATTTTGAGGAGTTACCTCCTGGCCTGACATGGTATCATAGCCAGATCTATCTTTGGCATCATAGTTTGCCCTTGTAACTCCCTCCTGGCCTATATTCTGCCTATTTTGCAGAACTTGCACCTTTTTCATGCTCCAAAAGCCTGAATAGTGCACCATCATATGCATTTCTATTCCTAACTGAATGACTTGTCTACCACACTCCTCCACTTGCATGCACTTCTCTCCAATACCTCTCCCAACTACATATTACGCTGATGAAAAAAATACAGTTCTGCTTTGAACTTCTTCTGGTTCTCGCTTTGATTGATGGAGCCCTCTGGCGCAATGAAAGTGAGCCCTCTGGCATTGTGAGTAAGCAGTTACTATTTCTCTGCTAGGTGAAAGACATATTTTTGTGCAACCGTTGCTTTGGTCAATTTTGGATTAGTTTGATAATACTTCCCTTAGGCAATGGTCATGATTTTATGGGTGTGGTGCCCTCAACTCTTCTGATTCTCAAGATTGTAACTTCTTAAGCATCATTTTACATAGTTTATGCTCAATCATTCTTTGGAATAGTCTTATTTTATGGGTATTGTTGTAATGTTGCTTAAGGGGCTCTAGGATTTTGCATAAGCGCTCCATAAACACCGCTCCAAGCTTTGGTTACACTGGCTCCCTTACATGCGTTGCTCCCTTAGGTATGTAAATGTTGGTAGCTCCACGTTGTTCCACATATATAACATGTTGTCTCCATATTTATAAACATTGTTCCACATATTTATAAGTGTTGTTTTCATGCTATCTCCATATATAACATGCTCCTAAACACTGGCTCCTAAACGTTGGCAGCTCCACATTGTTCCACATATATAACATGCTATCTCCATATTTATAAACGTTGTTCCACATATATAACATGATGTTGGTATAATGTTGTCTCCCCATATATAACATTGGTATATATACAACGATGTTTCCATATACCATGATGTTTGGCTTCCACACTATCCACCTCCCCCAAATTCTCCCTTCCCCATATACCACCTTCCCTAAATATTCCCTCCCCAAAATAATACCTCTATTTTTAATAAATAAGAGTGCAATTTTTAACCACTAGAAGTGCATTTTTTATATATATTGGCAACAGGGTACATTTAAAAAAAAAAAAATTATTCATTGATATCTATTGTGGGAGTGGTTCTCACCAAGAAGGAGAACTATCCAGAATGGTCGTGGAAAATCAAACACACTCTCATTTTTAATGAGTTATGGAAAGGAGTGTGTGTTGGAAATGGAGACAAAGAGCCAGAACAACCTACCTCAGACAAGGAATCCGTCATTTGGGAAAATATGAACAACAAGGCTTATGCATTGATTGCAACATCGGTAAATGAAGAGGTGAGTCGCCATATTTCGCCATTTTCAAATGCTTTTGAAGCCTTACAAAAACTGAAGGAACTCTATGACTCACACTCTGCACTTGAAGTTGTTCAACTCATAATTAAATTGTTCACCCTTGAATTACAAAATGACGATCCTCTTGCTCTTGCATCAGAAGTAAAATCTACTATGCATGATATCAACGTCACTAATGTTGAACTGGACATTCCTCTAATAGCTTTTCTCAAGGCACTTTATCCCACTTACTCAAATTATCTTGAGTCATTGCAAGCAAATGGAAATCTCAAACGTATTACCTTTGACTCCCTTGTAAAAAAAATTGCTGAAAGAGAGAAAGCCTTTGGGAAGAAGATAGATCCTCAGTCTTCTGAGGAGGCTGCGTTCCTTGAACATAGAGAGAAGAATCTTACTCAATATTCTTCTAGAGGAAGAGGTGGTTGAAGAGGAAGAGGAAGAAATTTTACAGGCAGGGGGGCAGACACTCTCAAGGAGAAAAGTCAGATTTGCATTGCATATGCTGTAAAAGAGATGGATCACATGAGGTATCCACATGAAAGTTTCCTTAGGATAGCATTGAGTAGGAAATAAACCAACCCAAAGGTAAAACTAATGTCAAAGAGAAAGGTAAATAACTTGAATCCACTCACTATGTTGTGGCACATTGTAATATTGGAGTAAATGAAGACTTATTTAATGCTTCACTTGCTACTTGGAAAAATGATTGGTTGCTTGATTCAGGAGCAACTTGCTACATGAATTTTAGAAGAGATTTTTTTGAAGAATTTACTGACAATGTTGATGGAGTAGTATACTTTGCAGACAAATCAAAACTCAAGCCATCAGGGCTTGGTACAATTAGGCTTAAATTTCTTGATCTTCTAGACTTTCTTTTGCATCATGTTTTATATCTCCCACAACTGAGGAGAAACTTGTTGTCCTTGGTCCACATCCACCAGTAAGGACACTCCATTCATATGTTTGATGGCAAGCTCAAGGTGAGAAAAGCATCAGACCACTCACTTGTCATGACAAAAATAGAAGAAGAAAGGCTTCTCAAGCTGCAGGGTACCTCTGCTCGTGCACAAAATTTCTCATACAATTCTCATTATGAAGAAGGTACATTTCCATCAAGTTTATTATGGCATGCTAGATTTGGACACTTGAA
>APFE031094275.1:13956-24158 GCA_000404065.3 Pinus taeda | reverse complement strand
GTGTTACTGGTTTGCCTACAATTCCTAGGAAACTTAAGCAATGTGATGCTTGCATTCTAGGAAAGCATAACAAACAGTCTTTTCATGATTCACATTCTAGAGCACATAGAAAAATTGAACTCATTCATTCAGATTTATGTGGTCCAATGCCTATTCCTTGTGCAAATGGAAATAAATATATGATGACATTTATTGATGACTACACCAGAATGTGTTGGGTTTATTTGTTGAAGAAAAAATCTGATGTTTTTCAAACATTCAAGAACTTTCATACATGGATTGAAAATGATGCACAATCTCATATTGTCTCTATTCGCACTGATAATGGAAAATAATACACTTCAAATGAATTTGAAAACTATCTTCACCAACATAGGATCAAACATCAAAGAAACACGCCTTATAATCCCCAATAGAACAAAGTAGCTGAAAGAATGAATAGGACACTCTTAAATATGGTGTGCTCCATGATGTTTTTCAAAAATGTAAAATTGATGTTTTGGGCTGATGCAGTTCTATGTGTTGTATATGTAAGGGATAGATGTCCATCTAATGCTATTAGAAACAAGACTCCTTATGAAATTTTATATGGGCACATTCTTTCAGTAAAGCATCTCAGGGTCTTTGGTTCCACCTATTATTCCTTGATACCAAAGGTACATAGAAAAAAACTTGGTGCAAGAAGTCGTAAGTGTATCTTCCTGGGGTATTAAAACACCTCCAAAGCATATCGTCTCTATGATGAAGTTAATAAAAAGTTTGTTGTATCGAGAGATGTAATCTTTCTTGAATCATCCAAAAATGATAATGTTGTTGAGCAACAACTTGATCTCTTGGATAGATTCGCAAATGCAAAATCATTTCAAGAATTTGATAATCAGATTCCACATCTTTAAGGGGGGATTCTATACTAGATCAACACATGGAATCTTCTTTTGAAGCACTCTCTCCCCCGCATGAAACTCCAACAACGGATGATAATTTGAGTGATGTGACTGACAGAATTGGGAGACTCAATCTTGATTCAATCCCAACTCAATCAATAGAGCAACATGGACCATCTCGGAAAGGTCCCCCAAAGTGGCTAATAAAGACACTTGAAAGTGTTCATCCTGATGAGGTTGAAAATGCCGGAACTAGAAATTCAACCCGACAAAATGGAGGGGATTTAGATGACTCTAATTCACCTATTGATATGGATGTTTCTTATGATTGTGAACTGAATTTGTCTATAGATTTTGAAACAACTTCCTTCAAATAAGCTGCTTCTCATGATGAATGGAAAGAAGCAATGCAAAAGTAGTATGATGCCTTGATAAAGAATGGCACTTAGAAGCTGGTTGATCCTCCATTGGGAACCAAACCAATTGCCTGCAAGTGGGTCTACAAGAACAAGTATAAAGTTGATGGCTCACTTGACAAGCACAAAAACAAGATTGTGGCAAAAGGTTTTGCACAGAAGGAAGGGGTCGATTACGAGGAGAATTTTTCCCCCACATCAAAATGGGCTACCATCTGGAAACTCTTTTCCCTAGCAGCTCAGAATGGTTGGAAATTCCATCAAATGGATGTAAAAACTGCTTTCTTGAATGGAGATCTAAAAGAGAATGTTTTTATGTCCTAGCCTGAAGGACTTGCTATAAAAGGACATGAACATAAAGTATGCAAACTTTTGAAATCCTTGTATGGCCTCAAACAAGCACTGCAAGCCTGGTATGAAAAACTAACTGAGCATTTTCTGAAACTCAATTTCAAACATTATGATCTTGATGATGCAACTTTGTTTGTCAAGAAGGTTGGAAAAATAGTTGTATATCTTGTGGTATATGTAGATGATATTTTGATGACAGGGAACATTGCATCCATAAAAAATGAATTGAGGAAAGGTTTTGAAATGAATGATTTGGGTTATGTTCATTACTATCTTGGTATTGAAGTAACTCAACATCCGAAGTCCATATTCCTTTCTCAAAAGAAGTACATTGGAGATCTATTGAATAGGTTTGACATGAATGAATGCAACCCTCTAACTACTCTAATGGAACAAAGCTTAAAGCTCACATCCATTGAAGTAAAAGAATTTGAGGATGCAACAAAGTATAGACAACTTGTAGGAAGTCTCAACTACCTGACTACGACCAGAACAGGCATTTCGTTTTTTATTGGAATCCTCTCTAGGTTTATGCAAAAGCCTTGTGAAGGACATTGGTCTGCTACAAAAAGAGTTCTAAAGTACTTGAAGGGAAGTAAAGACTTTGGAATCAAGTATACACAGATGGGCGACTTCAGCTTGATTGGATACTCTGATTTAGACTTCGATGGAGACAAGGAAAATGGGGTATCTACTTTGGGTTATGGTATGAGTCTTGGACCAAGATATGTCTCCTTGAGATCACACAAACAATCAGTTCCAACAAATTCCACAACAGAGGAAGAATTTGTGGCAGTAGCTGAGGCAACAAAAGAAATTGTGTGGCTTAGGAAAATTTTGGAAGATTTGCAGGTAAAACAAGTACAATCGACTCCATTCATGATTAACAATACCTCGGCAATAAAGTTGGCCAAGAACCCAAAGTTCCATGATCGAACGAAACACATCAATACAAAATATCATCTGATTTGACATCATGTTGAGGCCGAAACAATCCATCTTCGCCATTGTTCCACTAATGAGCAGATTGCAGACATCTTCACTAAAGCGCTTGGAAGAGAAAAGCTTGAAAGACTCATAACGATGCTTGGACTCACCAACATCCCTTCAGATTAAGGGGGGGAATGTTGACACCTAATCATAGGGATTGGGTGAACAATTGTAAATAGGTGTAAATAAATAATAGAGGGAATGGAGAGTCATCGGGAGATGAAACCGAATAGTCTCTCCCTTGTATATAATAATAAACAACCTAAATGAATAATATATTCTCATTTTGAGGAGTTACCTCCTGACCCAACACTATCCCCTTCAAGCTTGTGATAAAAAGTAATTAGGGTATTTGCCAGAAATGGTGGGGGGAAATTTGGACATTCAATCACTCGTGTTGGCAGCTCAC
Source organism: Pinus taeda (assembly GCA_000404065.3). Taxonomy (NCBI): domain Eukaryota; kingdom Viridiplantae; phylum Streptophyta; class Pinopsida; order Pinales; family Pinaceae; genus Pinus; species Pinus taeda. The sequence goes on along the minus strand of APFE031094275.1, from coordinate 21,108 downwards.
TCTTGAACATGACACTATCTGTTTCATGTCAGGTTGGGATATCCTCCTTTTCATCATAGCCCTTCCTGGTTTGGGTCATTCATTTTTTTCCTTCCATTTGATCTCTGCTACATCATCATGACCACCAATCCCATGGATCCAAAAGCTGCCAAACACCGGAATCGCGTCACCAATATGTTCAAGAGTTAGTCCCTTTGCGGTTACACTTACTCCTAATCCTTTGAAATCATTTGCATCCCTTTGTCTCTGTCAATGGTGTGCGATACATAATGGCATTCCTTCGACATAGTCACTTCTTGTCGACTTCAGCTCATTATCCAGGAAGCTGGCTGAGATACTCCCTTCCAGTACCTTATAACTTGCATGCCCTAATGGGAAGTTCATTGCGCTCAATGACAAGTTCACATCATTGACTTTCGATCGGGTGATTTCACAGGTTTTCGACATCAGATCCTTTATTGACATTCCATGAATTGTGTTGCTAGTACCTTGAGAACCATTATCATTATTGGTGGTTTCTCTCACGCTTGTTAATGGTTCACATCATTGATCGGTAATCAAGCGACTTCCTAGCATGTTCGACTTCAACACATTCATTCACATGTTAGGATTTTTACTTTGATCGGGTTGTTTAGAGTGCAAGACCCTGGGCTAAGATTACATTAAGTCCAGTTTGTGAGGCGATGTGACATGATCATGTTGATATACATGTCTCTTTCAGATGGATGGTTGCGACCATACCATGAATTGTTATATGTGATTCTTCTCATTATTGGATGGTTGTGACCATACCTTGGTTTCGTTACGATCCTTTCTGCTCGATGGTTGCGCCCATGCCTTGGATCCATTTACATGATCATTCTCTAGATGGCTACATCCATACCACGATTCATGTATTATTCATAGTTTTTCAGTGATGTATATGTATCTATGCTTGCTTGCAGGTTCTCCGATGATGGACTCCGGTTCCCCACACACACTTGTAAAGCATTTCACTCCTCACTCTAGTTTGGCGTGCATGCTTTAGGGGGCATCTATTATACAACATTTTGTCACTGTCCCAGAATTCCCCGTCCACAATCTTGGAGGACCTCTACAGTGTTCCCGACATGCTTTCCTACCATGAAGAAACTCCCATTGTGTCCCTCTTCATGAGCAAAATAATTCCCTTTTGCATCATTTCCCAAAAATCTTCTGTTTATCCCAGTTTACAAGACTAGTGCTAATGACCTGTGTCCTCCTCACGCCGATATGAAGAGTTTACAACTATCCCTAGCACTGATCGGATCGATTGAGCCCTTTATTAGTTGTGATGATCCTCTTTTGGAAAGTTTTTTAAATATGGAGCCGAAGCTTCGTAACGGAAGTCTGGTAAATGGTTAGGCCAGATGGAGTCGAAGACATCAGTTTGGGATCCTTTCCCCTATTAGGATGAAACTAATCCAAGAGACAAGACCTTCTCCCATGAGAAAAGGAACCATATCCCCTCCATCTCAACTATATAAACCTCTCTTTTTCCCAAGCACAAGTTAGATTTTAGTCCTAATTAAGTTCTGGCTGAGGTTTTGATTTTGGAGTAGTCAGCAAACTACCCATAGTTTGTAGCTTTCTAGTTTGTGTTTAAGGGAGAATTGTCGGTTTGGTTTGGTGTGAAGACTAGAGGGAAGAGCCCTAAGACTACCATTGTCGCGGCTATCCATGAGATGCTAGTAGAAGTGTGGGAACCCAGATACGTCGAAGGAGAACAAAAACTCAAGACATCAGTTGTATTCTCTTCTTGAACTAATATAGATGCAACTATAGATTGATTTCCTACATGAAATGTCATCTCACATATTTATGGCTTGGTGTTTCTTGATCAGTTAAGTAGTCCGAATACAATATTGTATGCTATTATGTTTGTTGTTTTCTTGTTTCTAGTGTGCGAAGGAAGGAAATGAAAGATAGTTGGAGCAACGAAGCAGGATCATCACCAAGTGGAATAACTTTCTGAGAGGTAGGCCCTCTTAATTAATTCTGGCCTAAGGAAATATTCCATATATTGTATGTTTGTGAATAGACTCGCTCTCTCGCACTAGAGGAATTGTTTTTGTCCGCTCTTGGAATTTCCTTGCATCACACAAAAAAGAGATCAAGGAAAATTCAAACTATAGGGCCCAAAAAAGAAGAATAAACCTCATTCTCGAAAAGAACAAATTTTTGGATCTTGTTCAAGGAAAATCAAGAAGCCTACATAGGAATCAAGTGATGCAAAAAAAGAAAAATTTAGAGAAATCGAAATCTTGGATATGAACCTTATAGTTGATGGATTTAAGGATAACCTAATTCCATACATATCCAACATAAATTCCACTCAAGAAATGTATGAGGCTCTCTCCAAGTTATTCACAATCAAGAACGTTGGTCAAATAACAAGCCTCAAGAATGAACTAAGAACTATTAATATGAAAAATGATGATATTGTTTCATCATATTTTATAAGGAGTGCCTTTGCATCAGGACTTAACAATTGGAAGGATACTCCAAGATTTGAACAAATGTGGAATGCATGTAGTCAAGAAGAAGCCATAATATCGTTAGTAAACAACAAGAAGGAGGATAAAGAATAAAACACCTTGAATGCCTATTCTTCTCATCACAAGAAGAAGGGAACCTTTAGGAAGTTCAAAGGACCAAAGAAGAAAATGGACCTATCTAAGGTTGAATGTTACAATTTCCACAAGATGGGTCATTACAAAAGTAATTTTCCTAGGAATCCAAGGTCTAAGAAGAGAGATAGGGATCAAGCGAATGTCACACATGAAGCTGCAGCTAAGAAGAACAAAACTGAAGAAGAATCAGAAGTCAAGGAATTATACTACTAATTCCTCTCTCTTTCACATAGCCCTCTTAGTCTTTTAGTTTTTTAATATTTTTTCCTTTATGTTTTGATTTCTTGAGTTTATAGATCTAGCATGTATTGTTAGAACACTTTTTAATTATTTTTGATGAGTTATAGGTATTCCTCAAGATTGTATTAAGAGGGAGCCTTCATCATTTTACCAAAAAGATAAGTATCTTATTCCTTGTCTCCTCTTTTATATTTGGTTTCTCTCTTATATCAAAATATATTTGTATTGTGAAATAATAATCTTTTCTTTATACTTTTCCCTGGTTAGGAAAGCTAACTAAATTCTCAAAGGCTATGAAGAATATTTCAGAGGATAGACTTGAAGCATTGAAGAAGTTCTATTTCAAAATAAGTCCTTCAAGCATCGATGCCCTACAAGGTTTGTTAAAGAACAACTAAAGGTATGTCTTAGAAGATAAGCTTTGTAAAGTTCACTTCATATAAAAGGTATGCTCATTCTCTTTTAAAATTTACTTTACATTACTAACATCGTTATGTCTAAGGTTTTGAATCATAAATATTCTTGTTTGGGTGATTAATTATTAGATTGAATCTACCCTCATTATATTTTCATCATTCTTATGGAACCCTAAAAGGTTCACTTTAAAACCCTAACCTAAGGTATGTCTATATTTATGAAACCCTAGTCTACTTAGGGTGGTTGATGAAATCTAAAATTCCTATTGTGTTGATGTTTAGACATAAACCCTAGTTCTTTAGGGTTTATTTGCAATGTCTAAAGTTATGTAGTAAAAACCTAGATCTTTAGAGTTTGGTTATATAGGGTTTATAAGAAAAACCCTTTATAATAGTAATATCCTAGGAATGAAACCATAGGTGTGTAATCATCTATTTGATAAAACCCTAGTCTTGTCAAAATTGTTATATATCTAAATCTAATATATCGATGTGTGTGTTTACCTAGTATATATTATTGTGATATGCTAGTGCACGATTATAAAATCCTAGATATGTATATGCGAGTATGCTGACCTAATTGTTGTTGCTCATGTATTCTAGTGTTTGTAACAAATCCCTAGTATAGATTGATATTCTAGGATATGAAGGTATTGTTTTCGATATAATTTAGTATGGGGTTTGCAACAAACCCTAGTAGAGTCTAACATTGTTGAAACCTTAGATGCATAGTAGGATTGTTATTTGATTGAATTACTGATATCTAAGGATTTTTATATCGAAAATGGAATCTAGTAGAGATTGCCACATATCTTTGGAAGTAGTATTGAAGCCCTAGATACAATGAGACTGATATCTTGATTGATTTGCTAATGTAGTCTAGGGTTTGTGACTAAACCCTAGAAAATTGTGAGCATGTAACTTTTGTTGATTATGAACCTAACTAGGTTTAGGTGTCTAAATTCTAAATGCTTCCATTATAGTAATATGGTTCAAATATAGTTAACTTCATGCTTCTATATATATTTTTATTTGGTTGCACTTGCTATAGAAGGATTTGTAGGTACACAATCTCCAAGATGATGAAAATGTTCATATAAGCATGATGAAGGAAGACAACCTTGATACTTTAAGAAGGAATGAATCCATAAAAGGTTATCTGATGCTATAAAAGAAGAAAGTAGTTGATATCCCTAAAGTTAAGAGGGATCCTAGATAGAAGGAAGGGTATATCTCCCCAATTGAGAGGGAGGGCACATTATGAAAGTGAGTACTCTGAATTAAACAAAAGAACTACATATGAATGTTCATGAAAAAAACTTGAGAAAGTATTGAGGCTATATTTGGTGCTGCTAAAAGAAGTAGAAATATTCCAACAAAATTATATAACTTGTTGATACAAGCAACGTCCAAATTATTGAGGACTCCAAAAGTTTGTGTTTACTTGTTTTTATGTTTGAAAGTATTATTAATTGGGGTTTGTGTTTGTATAGGTAAATCTCTCCATAAGAAGGTCAAACATTCTAGAAGCGTGCTTGGAAAAGTGGATATATCTAATTTATTAGGGAAAGTAGAAGAATCTAATGGTGGATGCTTGGGAGGACATCTAGTTGGCCTATGTGTTGATGTCTAGATCCCGAAGAGGGAGGGTGGCATTGGTCATGAAGCTCCAACCTTGGATACACACCTAGATCCCTGGGTTGATGGTTGGTAAGTAAGCCTAATAGAACCTAGACTGGATGAAAGCTTGAGTCTGTCTTAGTCCCACCCGGTTAGATTACCTTGGTCAAATATCTATTTTGCAACACTGAGTTTGCTAGAAATCTTCATAGTTCATTCTGGATATCTTCCATGTACCCCTATAGCTATAGGTAATTATGAATACCTCCCTAGTTAAGAGGGAGTGTTGAAGAATGTTTCTAATGTCAGTATTCATAATTTTACTTAGTCATGATGTAATGTATTTATCAAAAGAAAGAAACAAAAAATTATTATTAAATAAATTGACTTATTAAAGCACGGGTTTCATGCTTTGGTCAATTATTTTTTGGTCAAAGCCTCCATTGCAGGCTTCTAGAGTTTATGTCGAGTGTTTTTATTCGTGTTATAATGTAAAGAACCCTTCTTGGGATTTATATGTCAAAGAAGAATTTCGTTTTATTGTAAAATAGGCCTCCTCCACCAAGTCGGGCAAATTGGACAAGTCGGCCTAAACTGGGGAGAAGAATCAATATATAAAGGAAAAAACTAGACCTCATTTGTCACTCACCCTCAACAAGTTTTATTTGCAGTTTCTAGGCTAATAAAAAGTGTGAATTTCACGGGACAAGAAGGAAGAATCAAACAAAGAAGAAGGATACCATTGCCTTGCAGAGAAAACAAAAAATTTCTCTCTCCTAGTTCACACATGCAAAGTTCCGGAGCATTGCAGGAAGGCTAAAAATTTGCAGTAATTAGGAGGCTGAAATTATACAATACTTGTTAGGTCCCTATACTACTAGTGTAGCCCCTTATTGTTATTAGTACAACCCCCTTATTATATTGTTATACCCATGTAGTCCCCATAATGTTACTATTGTGCCCCATAGAAGCCCACTATTGTTATTATTGTGCCCTTACATTATTATTGTTATGTCGGCTCTGATTATATTATGACCCCTTAGAATCCTATATATAGAAAGGAGGTCTTGTCATTTGTGTCATCCAAGAATTGTTCATTTGTGTAATGTAAAGGAGGTTTCCCACTCGAAGAGGCTTATTTCTAAGGCGTTGAACTATCTTTTGGATCTTTTTGTGAGCTGGTTTCATAACATTTGGTATCAGAGCTTTGGATTCTAGGGTTTCACTTCTCCAAACAGGTCAGTGTGGTATTTTCGCTATAATGGTTTCAATACGAAGTTTCAAAAGCTGAAAATAAAACCCATTTGAGAAGAACTTTGTCTGAACCTCGGGTATAAATTTAAGATCTTGTCTCGCTATATTTTCAAATATATGATCTGAGGAATTTAGGGTTTTTGCAGACTCCCGAATTACATCCTAAACAGGTGACCTTGGGAAAATTTTCGTAACATTCTCCCTAAGAATCAGATTGAAATTCCGTAAGAAGTTACAGAAAGAGGACAAATTTTAATTTCCTGTGTATATTTTTTAGATCTGAAGGTCAAAACATTGACACGTGGCACTTCATACGAGTTTACTCTTCTGAGAAGGTATATAATCAGGTCATCTTGGGAGATTGTGCATAACTCTTTCTTGGAGAATCCAATTTCGATCAGACTAGTGGCATTGAAAAGAGGACACAGAGGGCTACTACAGATTGTGATTTTAGAACTAGAAGATCTGAAATTACAGAGTTATAGTCATTCCAAGAATGACCTCCTAAAATCAAGAAAATGACTTTGTTCTCATAAACCACTTGTTACGTGGTCAATTTTCACGGAGTAAATGATAGCACATTATGAGGATACAAAGAGAAACACTTTCTTTATCCAATTGATAAATCTCAAACAAAAGTGTTCAATGGCAGAGCACATTGAGTACTTTCAAAAATTGAATATAAGTGTAAATGATATTTCAGAGAAGCAAAGGGTTGATGTCTTCATGGGTTCTTTAAGGGATAACATTCAACATGAGGTTCGTCTTTGGGAACCTGATTCATTGGAGAAGGCATTTAAGTGGGCAAGAAAAATTGAAAGCGAAATTATGGAAACAAGGAATCCCACCACTCACGACTATAATTATGGAAATTTTTTTTCTACTAGCCTTCTACAACCTACAAGGTTTACACCACAACAATTGGAAGAAAAAAGAGAAAAAGGGCTTTGTTACAATTGTGATAGCAAATG
>APFE031094275.1:0-13725 GCA_000404065.3 Pinus taeda | reverse complement strand
ACTCCTCAAACTATCAAGATAGAAGGACATATCAAGAAGAAAAATGTTCAAGAAGTGAAAGATCACATCGAGCATCAAGAAATGAATCCAACCATATCTTGTAATGCATTGGAAGAAATTACGACTCAAACTCTCAAGGTAGAAGGACATACTAAGAAGAAAAAGATTCAAGCAGTGAAAGATCACATTGAGCATCAACAACAAGTTCTCCAACTTTTAAAGGATAACACCACTTTGGTGCAGAATCAAATGAAACAACAGGCACATCAACATAGCGGTGAAAGAATTTTTGATGTAGGCGATTGGGTATTTTTACGACTACATCTCAAGTAATCTATTTATGAGAAGGAAATGTTGGAAATACTACATGCACTTAAGAAATTGTGACCTTACCTAATGGGAAGAAACTTTAAGGTAAAAATGGATCATGATAGTCTTAAATACTTTTTAGAACAAATATTATATTTAGAAGAATAGAAAAAATGGTTCACAAATATGTTGGGTTATGACGTTGAAATCATCTACAAAAAATGGAAGAAAATGTCATTACAGATGCACTCTCAAGAAAGGATGAGGATGTGGAAGCATTGTTTTGTGCTATTTCTATTATCCTACTAGATTGGATAAACAAAACAAGGGATGAATAGAAGAAGGACGAAGAAGTGTGGCCACTCATTCAAAAGTTGTGGAAGATCCCAATTCAAGTAATATTGCCAGAACTTGAAGAGGAAGGAAAAATCATATTGGAACCTGAAGTAGTCATAGAAATAAGAACTCGACAACTACGAAATCAATCAATTTCAGAGTATCTCATCAAGTGGAAGAACTTCCCCGATGAAGATTCCACATGAGAGGACAATAATTTTATACAAAATCATCAAGAACTTCTAAATCATTGAGAAAAACACTTTTTGAAGGAGAGGGGCATGTTAGTCCCCTATACTACTATCATTTCTATCTTTTTGTGAGCTAGTTTCATAACAATAGTTGTAGTAGCTAGGGTTGAAATTTCTGGGTTGTTGTTAAGTTGAATTTGCTGGAAAATAAGAGACTATTGAAGGTTGATGTATCTTATTGAAAGGATAACTTGGTGGAGGGGGGAATGTCTATTAGTCTAAGGTATTGGTCCATGGTATTGGTCCATCTCATTTTGAATTACTGAAGGAAGATTCCTTAAATGGGTTTTCCCCTATATAGGGGTTTTAACACTAGCTGAGTGCCTATATCTAGTGTCCCTGATCTTTGTGTTTTGATTTTGGTAATTTCTTAATGACCTAAGATAAAAGGAACATAAGAAAGATAATAAGAATTCAAAGATATCATAACTAATTATTAAATAGAGGAAATATTTATGTATTTCCGATTGTCCAAAAAAGTCTTGGTTGAATCATCCTCTGGGAGAAATTTGCTTGGCATCCTGGAGAATTTATGGACCAACAACAACTAAATTATCTCTCCTTAAACAAAATTTATCTCCCTCCGAAGCCTTTTACGTTGCCTCTGCATAGCCCCATTGGGAAATACGACCCTTCTATTGCTGACTCTCTGCATCTAGAAAAACTTACCTCCAGACTCACTATCCCTACCCCTCTCTGTCTCCACTTCCCTTCTCTGGCTCGAACTCTTCTAGCAACTACTGCTACTCTCTAGAATATTCAATCTGCCTAAGGAAATTGATCTCAAGTGTGTTTCTCCATCTACCCATCAACTTCTTCTTATAAACTGCAATTGGGTCTCCAACAACTAAGATTAAATCTTAATCAATGGTTGATATTATTTCCTAGTCGATATGTGTGAGTTTCTAGATGATTCACACATTTCTCAATTAAGATAGATTAATTAACCCCTTTTCCAAAGTTTATACTTAGGAAATATTTAAAAATAGTATAATAATCTATTTGATACTCTTCTAGGTGGAATTTCTAGAAACAATCTTTGGGTTATGGAGAAATTATGTGTTTTAGACTCTCCACAAAGTTTCGAGACTAGAACAAATTCAAAGCTACAAAAACTAACACACTCAAGTCACCCTGACTACAATATCATCCAAGTTATACCTGATGTCCCTCATTCTCTTAATTTCCTCCTAACTTGCTAACAACTTATAGTTTTCCACTTGGTTATCTCTAATTACCATGATTTGTAGAGTTTCCAAATTACGATGCAAGGTGATAGAATGGAGGAAGTGAAGTATTCTCTTACAAAACTTCCCTGGATGAGAAACCCACTTGAGGATGCTACCTCCAATATTTGAATCAAAATAATATTCTTGATCACTAAACTCCTTGGCCTCCAAGTGAATAATTTCCTTTCTGACTACTATAGGAGTCGAGTCTAAAAATTCGCCATGGATTCCCATCTGAACAAACATCGACATCATGAAGAGGATGACCTAGGTGCGCCACCCCTGGGACTAGGAAGCCTTTGCCTAGAAGCCATATAGACATATAAACTGCAAACAGAACAAGAAGAGACGATCCTAGAGAACTGAATGATTGAGATGGATAGAGCAAGGAGATGGTAAGACCCCAGTATAATATGAACCACATACCCTATAATAGAAACAAAGAGAACTATATGTGGGTGAAAGAAGGAAATTATGAGCCCACCACATTCCCAAAATGGTACCTGCCCAAAGTTTCAAAAACCCCAAACTTTGTGTGAACTTGGGATTGAACGAGTTAGAAAATTTTAAAATATTGGAGTTCTAGCAAGGCCATATCCATTCTCAGACCAAATTGAGAAGGTACCAGGGTACCACACTTCACATACCAACATTGGGAAACTGAATTAAATCTCGATAGTGTCATAGTTTTGGGGTGCCGCAGAGGGTAAAAGTACGACCAATTCAAAGGATGGACTAGTCCTCGAGTTGTGTAAAAAAAGCACAAAGAATGTTGACACCTATGGAGAAGCAATAGACGACCCAAAGGAGAGTTGATTACCTTACATTTAATGATAATAGGACCAAGTATTAACCAGAACTTGGAGTTACAAAAACCCAACCTTACAATGACTGACTGAGAAGAGTACAATGAAAGCAATCCTCCAATTATTGTAGCATAAACTTCTCTTGGACACCATAGAGAGATTAATGATTGAGGATTTATACCGGCAACAACCAAAACACAATATTTGTGCCACCCTGAGACTAGGACCATGCATATATAATATGGTGTAGATGTAAGAAATCGGGCTTGATGAGTGAGATGAGCAACAAGAGCACTCAACAATGCGAGCCAAGTGTACAATCCAAAAAATTACTCTGCCATCCCAAAACGCTTCGGCATGATAAGTTCATAAATAGAATTTCCCTGTTTGTCAGGGAGTTTTTTTTCTGCAACCAATTCACCATGAGAGGGGTGATCCATTTCAGAACAAACAAAAATAATTCCATTTCCAAAAACATTGTCGTATACATTAGCACCTCCTCCCACCTGCTCGCATTTAAGGTGATCAAACTTGGGTAGGTGAAATAAGGTTAGGGACTTGTGGGAGCGCCACACGAGGGGCATACTGAGCCAAGTGTAGAGCAGGGATCTAATTCCAAGGGCCTCCACCCAATTAACCAAACATAATACCTGCATGTCAATTATAACTATGGTTGGAAAACTAACACTGGGAGAAACCTTCATTCCAATATTGCCTCTTGTCGAGAACTGATGACTGTGAGAACACCCCCATTAGTGACATTTACTTTCGCTAAGGATTTATCATGTTCCACCCAATGCATGATTTCTTGGAGATCTTCCCTACGTGTTGTGACCGACCAATACTCATCTAAAGTTATGTGCCTCTTTGAGCTACCCCAATTCTCCAGTGTGTTTTCCACCATATTACCTTCTCGCTGCGTGTGAATAGGAATAACATAGTTTAATTTGGGAAACAAGTATTTTATATGGATAACCACATCATGGAGGTGCCAAATATGGATTATTTTGTCTTTTGAGTGACGTAGTAACGATATTTGTACACAATGGATGACTATATGAGAGTCACCATGAACCTAAATCAAGCGATACCCTTCTCTGGCGATTATTTGTAGGCCTTTCTCTAGTGCCAAATTTTTTTGTAAGGTTATTTGTTGTTGTCCTGCGAGAAAAGGAAAAAAACATGTAAGGGATCAAAATCTCATCCCTGAAAATCCCTCCATAGCATGCCTTTCCTCAATTGCCCCATGAATATCCACCAAAGCTCAATTTGATGAAAGTTTTTGGAGGTGGAAAAAATGAATTCTCAATGGGATACTTTCATCCATGCAACCTAGAGGGAGGAGTGATAAATATAATGGAATGGATATCAAGGGGTTTTAAGATGTGAGCCTCATACTCGTCAACTTTCCAATCCACCCAACTGGGAGGGAAAACCAACACCATTTCTCTGATGTTTTTGAGAATAACTTCTTACAAAAGTGACATAAACCTATTTTTCCTTTCAAATATTTTCAAATTTCGCTCCTTCCACAAAGTCCATAGATTAAATCCCAAAGCTAGATGTTAGGCTATTAAGACCACTGAGTTTTTCAACTTTTGATCAAACTATTCACCTAACCATGTTTTTATATTTGTGGAACTAGGTAGAGCACACTTGAAAATTTGTTGGACAAAACCTCACATATTATTGGCGAAACGGAAAGTAAGTAGAAGGTGCTTCGTAGTTTCTTCCTCTTGGGAACATATTATACAAAACAATGGGCCCTCAAAAATTTTCTTTCGAAGATGATCCCAAGTTAATGAATGCCCCCAAGCTATTAGCCATAGGAACATCGATATCTTTGGCCATCTAAATCTGCTCCACATTCGATTCAACAAAGTAGTCTTCTCATGGAACTGAAATTCAACTATCAAAGTATAAACTTCTTTTGAAACAAAAGTCCCTAATAATTGTCGCCCCAAGCGTAGAATATCATGCTTATGGGAAACTCATATCAACCTATTATCGAGTATTTTCTAGTATTCCTCCCACCAGTTAGAATCACATGATCCTAGTCACCTTAATCTTTCCATTGTCTCCAATGTTGACCCTTATCTAAAGGCTTCCAAAAGTCAGCCACCTTGAAAGCTTGCCATGCTTATGTTAGAGTTTTAATGGGTTGTAGCTTCTCATTTTCCTCTAAAGGTGGATACTATTGCTAAGAATCCTCCAAAAAGGATGTCGTCATCCCCATTCTAACCTCCCAAAATGCATAATGTCTCACAAAATCTTTACTCTCCTGCACCCAATTCTAGACACCAGAGCCTTTGATTCTTCCTACAAAACGTAATTACTCCTCCTATGTGTCCAGAGGAAAATATATTCATAACCAAGATTGTTTCCAAACTTTTGGGCCTCCCTAAACCCAAAGCCACCAAAAATTCATATCATAAGCAATACTTATGAGGTGAGGGTCTCGTAAGCCCAACCCACCCAACAATTTTGGTGTAACCAACTTGTTCCAACCAACCAAGGCCCACTTACGTGCTTTGACAAGGCCTCTCCACAAAAATTTACTCCAAATAGATCTTAGTTGTTGACACATTGTAATTGGAATAGTCATAACTGATAACTAGTAGTTTGGCAACGCTTGTAAAACTGCTATAGTCAATACTAGATGACTTAGGAAATTGAGTCCCCTAAAATCCCAATTTTTGACTTTTCATCTAGTCCTTTCTATGAGATCTTCCCATGTAGTGACCCTGTTGTGATATAATACAAGTGGTACTCCCAAATACTTAGAAGGAAGGTGGCCTCTACTGAAATCCAATTTTTTTTTTAACTTGAGTTGGACAACCTCCGAATAGTTGAAGAAAAAATGTTTGTTTTATCATTATTCACAATTGTTCTTGAGGATTCCATAAATATTTTCCAAATTCTACCCATTCTTTTCACGTCTTTCTAAGTGGGTAACCGAAATAATATAACATCATTAATAAATTGTTGATGGGAGATAGGAAAATCGACCCCATACATGTGAAAACCATATATATGTCCCACTTCACATGCTTTATGAAACATTCGTCCAAGTCCTTCCATAGCTAATATAAAGAGAAATAGTGATAAAGGATCACCCTGCCTCAACCATTTGAAAGGTTAGAATGCATAAGAACGTGAGCCAATAATCAAGATAGAGAAGAACGCTCATGAAATTAGAGAGAACACCCATGATATCCATTGTTCTAAAAATCCATAAGCTCGAAGAACCTGAAATAAGTATGTCCAACTTAATCGATCATAAACCTTAGATAAGTTGATAATCATACCTGGATGTTTTGATGCTTGCAAAGAATGAATAATTACCAGTACCACAATTACACCATACATTATTCCTCTTTCAATTCAACACACACACACAAGTCAAGCTTGATAATCATATGTGGATGTTTTGACACCGGCAAAGAATGAATAATTTCATGTACCACAATAACACCATACAATATTCCTCTTTCAATTCAAAAACTTATATATATATATATATATATATTATATATATATATATCGATTGTTAATTAGGCATTCCTCGATCATTTAATTTATATGGGTGCACAAATTATTAGGTGGATGGTGGAGATTTAACCTTCAAAGAGTTGAGAGACAATTATGCACTTTTTGCTTTTCAATTTAATTGAAAAAATGTCATATGCAAAAATATTATCAAATTTTATTATTGTTTTACAATGCTTTTTTGGTTAGGTATTATTTTAAATGAATATATGTTTAATTCATACATTATTATTTTTATAATTAATAGTAATAATAGTTTAAAAAAAAATATAATTTAGTTAATATTTGTATGTTCATTTTTTGTTTTAATTCTACGAATGTGATATGTATCATAAGATAAGCACATGAGGCTTTGGATTGACAGTGAATGGGTGCATTGTTAAGGCACTTCTTGTGATAGGTCAATGGTTAAAATCCCCGTGCGTGTACCAAAAAAAAGATATGTATCATAAGATAAATATTTTGATGTCAATTGTAAATTGATGTCTATTATATACTTGTGCTACTTTGATAATAATGAATGGAACAAGCCATAAAACAAATATATCTTGTTGAATTGAGGCTTTTATGATCCATATCAATTTTATGAGAGATTTTTCGACGTAAAATACATGATATTTCATTTGTCGACGCATTTCGAACCAACCAGTGTGGTTCATCGTTAGGACAAGTTGAAAAATCAGATCCAGTATGCATGTGACGAATCAAATCCAGTATGCATGTTAGATAATCAGAGCAGAACATCCAACGGCTATAACCTTTGACCAGGCAACGACTATATTGAATAAAACAAGTCATAAAACGAATATATCTTGTTGAATTGAGGCTCTTGTGATCCATATCAAGTTTATGAGAGATTTTTTGGCGTAAATCACATGATATTTCATTTGTCAACGCGTTTCGAACCAACCAGTGTGGTTCATCGTCAGGACAGGTTGAAGAATCAGATCCAGTATGCATGTGACGAATCAGATCCAGTATGCATACTAAATAGTCAGAGCAGAACATCCAACGACTGTAACCTTTGACTAGGCAACGACTATATTGACTAACGGCTAACCTTCACTGCGAAATGGCTAGTTAGATAGGACCCGACATAGCTATACTAAATTAAAAATTAAATTAAGTCAATTTAAATTATTATTAAAATAAAAGTTAATTATACTAATATTAAATTAAAAATTAAAATAAGTCAATTTAAATGATTATTAAAATAATAGTTAGTTCTATTAGTGTAAATCACATGATATTTCATTTGTCGATGCGTTTCAAACCAACCAGTGTGGTTCATCGTCAGGACAAGTTGAAGAATCAGATCCAGTATGCATGTGAAGAATTAGATTCAGTATGCATGTTAAATAGTGAGAGCAGAACATCCAACAACTATAACCTTTGACTAGGCAACAACTATATTGACTAACGGCTAACCTTGACTGAGAAACGACTAGTTAGACATGACCCGACATAACTATATTAAATTAAAAATCAAATTAAAAATTAAATTAAATCAATTTAAATAAATTATTACAATTAAAAATTAATATACTCATATTAAATAAAAAATTAAATAAAGTCCATTTAATGTTTTAGATAATAGTTAAGTTATACTCAATTAAAAATTAAAGTTAAACAGGCCTATGAATTTACATAATTGTTTTAATTATTTTATAATTATTAATTTCATATTATTATATCTATACTATAATATATGAATATTATATTAAATTAAACTAAATTAATGATAAGTAATATTAAATAAATTAATGATAATTAAACTTAATAGTTAGTTTATTAAGCTATTTATATTTTATTTTGAATTTATTAACTTATTTATAATAATTATAATAATAATAATAATAATAATTAAGATTATTATTATTTATTAAGTGATATATAGAAAGAATTTAAAATATATATTTTAATTTTAGATTTATTAATGATAAATGCTCAATTAATTAAATAAAACCATATTACTCATAGATGGTATTTCAATATTTAAAGTATTATCATAAGATCTAATTTCAAATATTCAACGTATTAATTTTCTTATATTAATTAAGTTAAATATTAGTATAAACTAGAGCATAAATTAAATTACTAATAATAGTTCTTACTATATAACAACCATCAAACTATTATTATTAATTATTATTATTATCTATTTTCAGGTTCTTTGCTGATACAATTGGTGTATGAGACCCCATTGTTTGTGGGAACAAGGGACCCACTCGCGCCAGAAAGGCATACTACTCTATCCTCTGGTTTTGAACTTGTGATCTCTTAAGAAGAAACACTATAATTAATTTTTTTATTATATATAATCATCATCATCATATTTAATTTTAATCATGATCGTCATTATAATATACATATCACGTTAAGATATGACATATAAATAGTAGTTATAAATTAAGATCATTTTACCATATAAATTAAAATAATGATTATGTATTTAGATTTAATTAATAATCACATAAAAGTGTAATGCTTACAATATAACAAGATTTTTAACCATGAATATTCACCTCCATTTTACCAATGATATTATTAAGTAATACTATGATTTATCAATACCACATGTCCAAAAATCATAACTCATTTCAAAATCTAAATATTTTATAAAAAACTTATTTTAATTTTATTTTATAACATTTTTAAATCAAGACTTAATATTTATAATAACCTGACAATATAACAAGATTCTTGACCATAGATATTATTAACTTGCAAATATGCTTTGTTACAATACCATGGGTTTGTACCATGACTTATCAATACCACATGTCCAAAAATCATAACTCATTTCAAAATCAAAATATTTTATAAAAGACTTATTTTAATTTTATTTTATAACATTTTTAAATCAAGAGTTAATATTCATAATAATTTGACAAAATAGCAAGATTCTTAACCATAGATATTATTAACTTGCAAATATGCTTTGTTACAATACCATGGGTTGGTACCATGACTTATCAATACCACTTGCCCAAAAACCATAACTCATTTCAAAATCCAAATATTTTTATAAACATTTTTTATTTTTATTTTATTATAATATTTTTTAAACTAAATCTAAAAGCAAAAGGTAGGGTAGATGTTGGGGTGATGTAGAATGTTTGTAAACATTTTTAATGCCGTTTAATTAAAAATAATAAAAGGTTAAAAGTTTAAATTGTTGAGAAAGACAACAACTGTAAGATGTGTATGTCATGTAACATTTGATTTTAGTTGAAATAGATTAAAATTTAATTAAAAATCAATTAAATTAAAAATTAAATTTAAAATTAAAAAATTAATTAAATCGATACTTTCATCATAAACATTTTGAAAGTTGGTCAAACTTACATGAAACTAAAACTAAAATAAAATAAAAATAAACGATTAATAATTATATTTATAGTTATAATTATAATTGTTTGCTCAGGGTAGCTTATTGTGGAAATGAAATCTCTTAGCTCATTGTGGAAATGAAGTCTCACGGAACATAAGTCTTTGGTTCAAATCTTGTGCTATCCGAGTTGGACATGATGATGATGAATATAGTCTTTACCAAACTTACAAAAAAATTATAATTCTAATTAATAATAAAATCAACCTAGATCCATCTTAATTGCATATCTACCAGTGCCTAGAGATCAAATCTCTTGAGATGCAAACCTCTTTTAGAATGAAAAGAGATTTGATTTTTCTCGGATCTTAGTAGATCCAAATCCAGAGTTTAGATGAATCTAGGTTGGTTATTTAATATGAAGTTCACAATCAATGAAACCTCATAAATGGAAAAATTTAAAAGGTAGAAATTTAGTTTTAAAGTGTAAAAACATTAGCTTATAGTATCAATCTCTAACATGCAAAGTGTAAGCTGGTTATTTAATCTAAAGTTCACAATCAATCAAACCTCATAAATGAACAAATTTAAAGGATGGAAATTTAGTTTTAAAGTATAAAAACATTAGCTTATATTATTAATCTGTAACATGCAAATTGAAAAATGTTTGGTGACATTTTTTTTTAATATTTAAATTTCTAATAATTTTATAAACATTTCGATTTTTTAGGTTACAAATAATTTTATTCTATAAATGTCTTGTTTAATCATTTTTAGAAATAATGGAAAATAATTAAAAAATTGGAAAAAACCCATGAAAATTAACCTTTAATCCAAATTTTTCTGTGTACACAAAATTTGATTTTTTATTTATTATTATAAAAAAGAACTCACACAAAATGATGTTTGAAATTTTTTTATTTTTAACATAAAATTATACACACCTAATTCATGTATGATGTTTTTTATTTATATAAAAAAATCCCATACACCACAAAAAATGTATAGCAAATTTTTATTCTATAATAAAAAACCTACTGCACCAATCAATGTATAATGTGTTTTTTTTTTTTTTTTTTAATAACAAAAATCCCCACACACAAATTGATCTATATGATACTATAAATTTTATTCATTTATAATTAAAAAAACACCCACATGTAAGATTTTATTTATAATAAAAAAGATTATAATAAATTCGGTTTTTTATTGATATAAAAAAACTGTGTTTTCACTAATATTTCGATTATTAAAATTTACATACGCCATCTTTCTTTAATTCAAAAACTTTATATATATAATATATATTTTATATATTTCAACTTTAATTATATATAAAGTTAAATATAATTCAATTGATTGAGAGGTAAGAATAAAATGTTCAAATAATAATAGAATCCTTCTCACAATCAAGCCCATATTTTAACTTTTATCTATAAAAGTTGTCCCAATCAGTTTATTGACACTGTTCATATGATATAATTTGAAATAAATAAATATAATATGGTCAAACCCATAGTTTTCACCCTTATCTATAAGTTGTCTCTGTCAGTTTGATTAATGCTGTTCATCCCATGAACAGCTATGTACTTAGAAATCTTCAAAATAAAAGTGGGATTTAGCTTTATCAAGATTAATATACAAAACTTACAGAACTTACACCCAAATAATTCATTCAATGGATCTGACAAGTTTGAGAAGAACAATGGAATCCACCGCCAATTTCTTTGGAAGTGTTGAAAAGAATTTGTTAAAATAATAAATGGGCATTTATTATCCTGATTATTTAATGGATCTGACAATGTTGAGAACAACACTGGAATACACCCACCAAATTATTTAATAGTTCTGATAAGAATATTTTGACCTTTCAGAGTCCCTGCTTTTCAAGGATACAGGGCTACTTCTCCAAAAGTCTTCATCTGTGATTTGATGAACTACTTCTCCACCGAAAACTTGTAAACCATGACATGACGGTAGATCTGCCCTGGACGATAAATAATAGATGGAAACTTTGGCTGGTCCACTGCGTCCGGGAAAGCCTGAGTCTCCAAGGCCAGGCCTGCATATTTCCTGTAAATGGCACCTCCCTTCCCAACAATTTTCTTGATTTGATTAGAACTATAAAACTGCAAGCCGATGTTATTTGTCCACAAATCCAAAACCCTTCCACTGAAATCGTCCTTCACTCTCACAGCACGCCTCAGCCGATGCTTCGACTTCGGCCGATCCAGCACATAGTTTATATCATACCCTCCTGGGACATCCTTTATTCTTTTTCCAACAGCAGTTGGTTTTGTAAAATCATAGGGAGTTCCTTTGACAGGCACAATAGCACCAGTGGGAATGAGGTGTTTGTCCACTGGAGTAATTGAATGTGCCCATATTGTCACTTTATTGCTAAGTATGCTTCGGTTACTGGCTTCCCCGGCAAGGTTCCAGTAGGTATGTTGGGCTAAGCTCACAGGAGTAGCCTTTGTTCTTGGTACTGCTTTTATTTCAAGTGTCAACTCCCTAGGTCCACTCAGAGTGTATGTTGCAGATACATCAAGAACACCAGGAAATCCTATTTCAATCGTCACAAGAACACAAAAATGAGTATTAAGTATAACCCAATTGTGTTATATTGCAAAAATTAGGATCTGAACAGAGCCTTATAATAGCACTTAAGCATGATTTCTCCATACATATCAATGACCAATAGCAGTTAAGCATGATTTCTCCATACATATCCATGATCCATAGCAGTTAAGCATTTGTGCTATATTGCAAAGATTAGGATTACACATAGCCTTATATAACAACAATTAACATGATTTATCCATACATATCCATGATCCATAGCAGTCTGTGACCAGAATGTAAAATGGCAGAAAATAATTAACTGTAGAATTTGATACATCAGAGAAGGAACCCAGTACAGCCGGCATGTACAAGGTTATCCTGAGGGGGATCTTAATTCTAAAGCAGGGCAATAATCCTGGGGATCTTAATTCTAGAGGAGGGCAATAATCCTATGTCTGATACAACTAGCATGAAAATATATTAGGAAAGCAATACATTTTTTCTTAGTTAAGTCGGTGGGATTACCTAGGGATTTTGAACAAGTGACATCCATGAACTACTAGCATGAAAATATATTATAAAGTAATACATTTTTTTCTTAGTTAAGTAAGTGAGATTACTTATGGATTTTGAGGCAGTGATATCTTTGAACAGATAGCTTTAATATTAAAAAGTGTCTTAACAATACATCCCAATCACTATCTATACCCTATCACTATTTATTTAGAACTTTATACACCAAAAAAATAATAGCTAACAATTTTTGGTCAGGTGATATAGAAAGAAATCAGAATAACTATCCTGGCATATATTCCTGCCGATCTCTAAGGAATCATGGAATTTATGATCCTAGATCTACACGAGTTGGGAGGCCTATAATTTTGGGCAAATCCTATTTCCAACTCCACTGCAATATAAATGCTTCTGACATGCAAGGGGAATAGGGGTTGCCTTGCTGCTAACATGCCAAAGTCAACTTTGAGAGAAATATAAATGCAAGGCAACCCCTATTCCCCTTGCATGTCAGACTGCATTTATATTGTAGTGGAGTTGGAAATAGAAATCGCCATAATTTTGGATGTAGAAATTGCAGTGAATACGAAGGCACATCAAATTAATACAGCCCAAGGGACAATGTAATTTTAACTTACAAAAGTTAAATATAATCTAACAAATGAAGCAGAAATTTAATTGCAATGAAATCTTGAAAACCTAACCAGAGTGACCCGAAAAGAAGCCAACCAAAAAATATATTGAAAGGTACGTGTCTGCGACGTCCCTACCTTGTTCACCGTCACGACTGTGGTAAGTAAACTGTATAGATGGACGAGGCCCCTTTTTCAGTCTCC
>APFE031094270.1:79675-107363 GCA_000404065.3 Pinus taeda | reverse complement strand
GTGGGGGTGAATATCCATGGTTAAGAATCTTGTCATATTGTTATAAAATATTTTTCTTGTGAAATAAGTTATTATTTTTTGGCATGTGGTATTGATAACTCACAATAGTAACCCATGTTATTGTAAAAATACCTATTCACAAGACCATAATATCAATGACAAAGTGGGGGTAATTATCCACAGTTAAGGATCTTGTCATCTTATTATAAAATATTTTGATTGTGAAATAAGTTATGTTTTTTTGGGCATCTGGTATTGAGCAGCCATATTATTGGCTCATGGTATTGCAACAAAGCCTATTTACAAGTTAATAATATCTATCGTAAAGTGGGGATGAATATCCATGGTTAATAATATTATAAAATATTTTGATTGTGAAATAAGTTATATTTTTTTGGCACGTGGTATTGATAACCCATGGTATTGTAACTAAGCCTAATTTTTACAAGTTAATAATATCCCTAGTAAAGTGGTGGTGTATATTCATGGCTAAGAATCTTGTCATATAGTTATAAAATATTTTGGTTGTGAAAGAATTTATGGTTTTTGGGCATGTCATACTGATAAGAAATGGTATTGGGCCATGCTATTGTAAAAAAATTATTCACAAGTTAACCACAAAATCAAAATATAAGAAATTGAACTTTATTATTTTTATTACTTTAAATTTTTATTATTAATTGAACCAACATTTAAATGTTTCCACTCATCCCCGATTGCTTTTAACTTTTTAGTATTAATTAAATTTAAACTGACATTTATAATTTCTTACATAGTTTAAGTTTGCAATTTTATTCAAATTATATTCAACTTTCTGGAAATTATCACACTATCGTAAATATAATTAAATTACTAATTTTCCAGTTTTTAACATATTAATAAGAATATAGATAAATTTACAAAATCACCTTCAAAATTTGCCTTCAATATGAGCATTGCAAGTATTAGATATTTTCATATTCCAACTCTTTTATATTTCCCCTTTTTTAAAAATTTTTATTATTATTAATAATGTTAAATTATTTGAGTTAAATTTAAATTATTTAATTTATATAATTTAATGTTCCACAATTTTTTAAACTTAATTCTAAATTTGGATTTGTTTCTCTATGATCATTATCTTACATCCTTGTAGCAGCCTCCTCACCCATGTGCTCAACGACATCCTCACCTGGGAACTTTATCATTCTAACAACCTACTCTAGTATCCCCTCTTTCCATCGATCCTCTTTCCTCTCCTCGATGTTTCCTTCCTTCTGCTCCTGGGCCTTATAGGCCTCCCCCTTTAGGTTTCAACTAGAAGAACCTAACTCTACAGCCTCTGATAGATAGGCCAACCTCCCCGTGTCCATTGGATCTTGAGATTGTGGTGTTCAGTTCATTGGTCTTAAATCGACCCAATTTTTAAAGCGCCTCATACTATCCCTTTAGAAAAAAAAAAAAACTGTTAACATCCCCAAGATCATGATCATAGCACCTCAAGTTCATCACCGAGCTCTTCTACTTGCATATTGGGTGTTGGTTGGGCATTTTATGGGTCTTTGACTATCCCCAAAGATTGTTTGTCAATGGATCTTGAACAACTGGAAACCCCTCATCAAATGTGAGGTCTCCCTCTCTTTTAGTTGGGAGGGTTTCTTTACTTTTTACTTAAAAAACAGGTCTCACTGAGATCTGATATTCTGAAGAAGGGCTTACTTGATGGGATACTAGGGGCTATACTAGGATTGATGAATTTTGAACTTCAAGCCATAATGTGATGTCTCATATAGAGTTCCATTTTAGATAATATTTCCCTTCCTACCTTTGCATTATTGGAATGATACAACTTTTAGAAGAATTGGTAATGCAGTCTACAAATATATTGTTTATGCATATCTAAAAGATGGTCTCTCTTCATGTGCATGAATATGTGTCGAAGTGGATCTCAATAAGGGCCTCCTTGCAGGCATCAATCTCAACATGGATAATTGGACTCATATCCAAGAAGTAGATGATGTTCAGTTACCGTTTAAATGCATTAGTTATCATGAATATGGCCACTTTGTGAGAAACTACCCCAAAAGGGTTGAGTATCATACTAACCAAAGTGTCATGGGAGGCCACTAGAAAAAAACTAAAAAGAGGAGAGGTACCCAAAATCAAAACCCCTTTATGCAGTAGTAGATCTAATATCCTCGTAATAATGTTACCCCCCTTGATCCCCTAAATCCAAATATAAATGCAATGATGAGGGGACAAGAAAATCCCCAACTTTAGGAGACTTGAGAAAAGACCCTTAAATCATTAGGAGAGGAAGGGGAAATCCTTCCCAAAAGCACTACAGGAGAGGATAAATATAATGATGCTATGAAGTTGCCTCTCCAGGCCTCTCATGAGAAATATGCCACTCTTATCCAGGATCTTGAGTCCTCTCAGACTAAATCCTATGATGATCAGTAGAAAATTGTCTCCTCCGAGGAAGTATCAATGGGAAATAAATTTGCAAGTTCTGCGAAAAAGAAATAAAAAACAAATAATGCTCAAGAAAAGAAGAATTGAACTCGTCATTCGTGATGAAAGTATATTAACCAAAAAGTAAGGATGGAGCAAACTGAAAAAGAGAAGTAATTGTGGCATCACGGCACACTTAAAAATATCCACTCCGGAGATCTTGGGAGCGAAGGGAACAAGAGAAATGTGGCTTATTGCCCCAATAAAGGGACAATTGCATCCAAAAGTAAGAAATTATCATTATATCCTAGAATTGTAGAGGCCTTTGGTCTAAAAGAAGGATATTGGAAGCTAAATCCTTGACTCGTAGGGAGAAGCCCTTAGTATTCCATATGTAAGAAACCAAGTTACAAGAACAAGATATGAGAGTGTTTCATCAAAAAATATGGAATGGCACTGGACTAGAAGAATTTTGTGTGCATGTAGCATTAGGAGGTTTTTGCATGCTATGGGATCCAGCATAAGTCATATTTCTTAATTACCTCAAGAAATATCACTAGATCACATACTCCTTTCTAGACCTCTCTTCTAACATGATATCTTCATAAATAGATATTTATATGCTTGTCCATTATAGTGATAAGAAATCTTGCTAGGCTTATTTGATGGCATTAAATTATTCTCATTTTGTATTAAACATTATTACGAAAGGAGACTTTAATACCACTAGTCTGAGATCAGAAAAAAAGGGAGGCCTCCCAATCAGGGATTCCTTTCAGGAGAGCACTGAGGATTTCATCTCCCACCTCAAGCTCTTTGATCTTATACCCTGTTGCCTAAAATACACTTGGAACAATAGAATATTTTGGCCCTCTCATATTGTTGCCAGCGTCGATCACTTTATCATAGTTGATGCCATCCTGAAAATCCATTTATCTATTAAAATTGAAATCCTTCCCTGGAAAGGCTTAGATCAACACTCTATTATATTTTTTTGGGTGCCCCGTGTAGATTTCAGCCTCATTCCCTTTAGATACAACCTGCTATGGTTTAATTTGTAGGACTTTCCCTCCCTCATTTTCAACTCCTAGTCACAATTGGTGGATGGTAGCTAATGTGAGGCTAATATTGGAAATGCCAATATGCTGACTTTAAAATCCCACAATTCCCACTTAGTCAAAAAGGTGCTTCCTTCTATCCAACTTGAGGGATATAAATCTCTTCCTTATTCATTTAAACAAGTGGGAGTAACCCTAAGGGGATGGTTTAGACCAATTAAAGAAAAAAACACAACTTTTAAAACATCCATGGGTAATTTGACATATCTGAAACCTTATACAAACAGGTGTTTCTGACCCACTCCTTCAAAAAAACTGCCACAATTGAAAGTCTTTATAACTTTTGTGCATGTATATGCCAAATACTGGGGTAGAACCACTGTGGCATTGACTCTTTTATCAAAGAATTGCAGAGGAATAATTATAATATAATCCATTTACTTCTTATAATGTAGGCCCAATTCCCTAGCTTAGAGTCTTTCCTCCATTCTCAAAACTCCTACTAATCGTCAATTAACCAAAGGTTATGAACTTGGTATCTAACTGATTTATGTTATACGCCACTCCTTTATCCTCCTTTACATGTCATCAAAGCTTGACATCGTTCCTCCGGATTCAAAAGCGCACAACTCAAATCATCTGGGACACAAAATCCAAGTAATGAAGTCTCTCCCTTTAAATCTTGTTCGTGCCCTCCACCAATTACAGCCCCCCTCCCTTATAAAAAGTGTGCACATCTTGTTTTCCTCCGGGAAACATCAGAAAAACCTGTGAGCCCCCTATCATTCTCATCTCCAAATGAGAGTACTTTGTATCATCCCTGTTCATTTCATGCTCACTGGTCTTCCATGTTATTATTTCCATCATCAACTTGACTACTCCCTTGTGTGTTCATCTTCGATCATCTAGGAAAGAAACTCTAGGACACATTAGCCTGACATTGTCTGTTGAAGAAGCGTTTCGACAAAACCTTGAATTATCTTTCCCCGACATTGTCAATTGATGTACTCTTGTGAGGCATAAAAAAACTAAGTCTTGAAATAACAGACTGCTCCAATAAATTAAATTATGGCTTAACCGTACTTCTCCTTTCTCATAGGTCTGATCTTGTGCCTTCATTCTCCTATGCCTTTCCTCTGCAAAATTTTGGTTAAGTTGAATCATTTATTTGACTCTTTGATAAATGATCAATAGTTGAAATCTGACTCTTCTACACGCTCCTCTTTGTGGGTTCCTCCTGACATTTTATAACCTCCACAATTCCTTTGCGCTACTCTGATTGTGTTAAAGGAATAATTATATTCTTTTGTTGAATTTAGGCTTTTGTGATCCATATCTAGTTTTTTGAGAAGATTTTTCATAAATCACATTAGAAGGCTTTTCTCGAATTGTTTTGAACCAACAAGTGTGGTTCATCGTCAAGACCAAAATTATATTCTTCCTGGCCTCTGTGATCTTTGTAAATTGTTATGGGTTACTTTCTCTACACAAACCCCGCTCAAGCTTCATTGCAAACATTTTACAATGTTCTCCTATTACAACCATATAAATTCATTCATATAAATATGACACATTACTCACTAAGAACATAAGCTTAATTCCATGCATTCAACATTCAAAACATAGTGCTTCCTCTATAAATAAATATTTACTCATATAAAGGGAATTACAAAGGCCTCATTGGGTCTCATTTATATTAATTCTACCCATTTTTTTCTCATAGCCTTTCTTGGCCTTCAATCTGGTCAAATCCGTTTCCTCTCTTTGATGGCTCTCAAATTCCTTTTTGGCTTACAAAATATACAAAAGGATCATGAATTAAAATTAGCTCAAATCCACAATTCACTCAACCAATGAACCTATCTTTAGATCCTCTAGATCAACAAAATCCTTTCAAGAAATCTATCCTATCCCAATATATCCCTAACTCACTCAACATATTGATACTCCTTAGAAGAATATATGATTCCATACCCATTACATTAATATTACAATATTCTTAAAAAAATAGAAAATTAGAAATAATTAAGAATTATGGAACCAACTCTCGTACTAATGAAAGACCCCTAGGTCTTAGTCCAATGTATTTAACTTGGAGGTTTGATGCTCCTGTATCATACTCCCAAGGTGAAAAGTATTCATGGTCTCATGACCATGTGCTTCCATAGGTTGATTAAGATCTTCCTGGATCCCAGAATTTATGTTGCAACTATTCTACTTCTTCGTTGTAATATGTCCTTTCTTTGTCATCCCATTGTAATTTTTTTTGCACATTCTCCTTTCCAGAATCCAATTTCTTATTTTTCTACCTACTCACAATCTTTCTAATGGAATCCCTCTATATCCATTGCAACTTTTTGTTGAATGTTCCTTCCATTCTATGGAAACTCCATTTGATTTCCTCTGTCATCAATCTACATTCTCCATCAAGTCCATTCTCAATCTTTGTTCTTTGTTGGTATACATCATTTGTACCATTTGTTTTTTGTTTACTTGTACAACGAATTTGTATGGATAGTATCATTTCCTACCCCTTATACTTTTGTTCAAAAAAACTATGCATCCACCACTACATACCCTTAAGCTACAAACTTGGGTTGTCTTCCTGTTCAAATAAACACACATTTTGCATCTTTCTAAAATGATATATTTACCACAAAAAATGTATTCCTTTGTACAAGATTTCTTCCATGGTTCTATTCCATTCTCATATTATCATTTCTTCTCTCACAAGTTGCATGCTTGATCTTTTATAGTCCTACATAGCCTCTTACAAAATTTCTTGTAGTTCATAACCTGAATGTGAAAATTTCACTACTAAAATCCTATTGTAGCAACTAGAATTAATTCTTCTAATTGTTAATAAATTAAAAAATTATCTTCTAAGGAAAATAACACTGCAACCTTCAAAAATAAAATTGTTGAGAATAATAGCATTGGAAACTGAGAAATGCTATAGCACACATATGAAAATTGACACAAATATTTTTGGACAAATGTCCCCATAAAACCTAACATGGGAAAGCTAGTACAAGAGTTGAGGGTTTTATATTATTAAGAAATATTGAATTAATATGAGTACAATATAGATGCCAAAAATGGGATATTCTACAGAGAAAATATTGGAAAAAATCTATGGACGGATTTTCCTCACCCCCACAAGAAATAAAGGTTCTGACTGCAAGTCCAAGTGTGCCATCCAAACAACCTCTATGCAGGCCCATGTCACCCTTACATAATTCCTTCCATGTTCTTCATCAATTAGTTGCTCCTCAAGCACTCTAGTTTGTTATTGACTAGGAAAACATCTCTTTGGCCTCTAGAAAATATTTCCGACCTCTGCAACTCAAACTCTACTTCTCCCTAGCAGAATCGAATTTTCTCTTAGAGGCTTCTACACAAACCTTGTGAAACCTCTCTATGGCCATCTCTATCTCTATGCAATGTACTCATCATATATAGTAATTCTTACTGTGACTTCACTGTCCCTTTCCCTCTTTGTCTCTGGTTCCTTCTAGCTCAAAATCTTGTAGTTGATGCCTCTAGAAAATCAAACTACGCAAGGAAATTGATCTTTGTGTGTCTCGGAGGTGTGTGTTATCAATCTACCCATCGAATTCTTCTTATAATATTCTATTGGGACTCCAACAACAAATATTAAAACTTAATAAAGGGCCAAGGTCATATCGAAGTCGATCCATGTGAGTATCTAGATGATTCACACCTTATCTCAATTAAAATTGATTAATTAACCATATTTCCTAAGTTTTGTCTTAGGAAATATTAAAAAGTGGGCTAATAATCTAATTGATACACTTCTATCTAGAATTTCCATAAACAACTTATGGGTTATGGAGAACTCTTTTGTTTTAGCCTCTCCATAAAGTTTTGAGATTAGAACATCTTCAATGCCACAAACACTAACATTGTAGTATCCCTCATAGAGGTCATCATTCCCTATACATCCTCATACTCTTGATAGTTTCTAGTATTTGTACTCATTCTACCTGTATATCCTCCATATTTATTGGTCAAATGAGACAATGCTTCCTCCACTAAAATGATAGAATTATGAGTCTATATATCCTTGCATTCCCCGCTTCCTACAAACACAAACAACAAATTAGTTTTAAAAACATGAGATTTAAAAGTCTTTGTAGATGCTTCTGACATATTTTTCTTATGTGGCACTCGAATCTTCAGGCCCTTAACTAAATCTTCATCAACTTATTCCACTATAATAGCTCCTTCCTTAACATCTTTATTATCTATATACTCATACTCAACTGAAGACTCGTCAACTTCATCATGAAATAAAAAAATATCTATTTCAAGCATCTCGTACAGAAATAAAAACCTTTCTATGTCAGGTCCTTCTTCCATAACGTCGGGTCCTTCTTCCATAACTTCATTTATCTACTTCATACAGTCTCCAACTTGATTTCATTTACAATAAATTTTTTCATTCCATCCTCATATAAGGGAAGTTTAATTAAGTTCTCTTTCCATCTATATAATAGTACCCAGTGATTGTTCTTCATCCTTGTATTAAATAAAGTTAATAGTTTGTCCATCGTATGCAACAGTTCCTGCATTTACATACCAATTATCAAATTTAAAATCAATAGTTCCTCTAGCCCTAATAAATGATTTTTCCATCATATGTTGACCCTTCAAACAATTTGTGAGACTCGCAAAAGGTCTCTCCCTAGCATGTTCATAACTTTCATCTTCTCCAAGGATTTATCTGTACTCTGGTTCAAAATAGTGAACTTCCACCTTACAGTCAACTACTCTAAGTTCTTCCTTTAGTCTAGCATAATTCATTTGTCTCAACTTCACTCACAATGAAGAACATCTCACCATATTCTTCACAATATCCATCCATATCCTTGGTCTTGTAACAACTTCTTTACATTACTAAGTTTTATTCTCAACTCAATCATTTCCTTTTGAAATTCTTCATCATTCATTTCCATATGCCAACTGATTTGGCATTATCATTGTGACCTCTTTTGGAACACTTGGTATGATCATTAGTAGTCATGGTTACTTCCTGTTTCCTCTATGAACTCTGCTTGTCCACTTGTGTGTTTTAGTAAGCTTCCTCTAACTCTATAACAGGTCTCTCGCTTATCACCTATACCAATTCAACCACTTGGCATATCCCTTTCACTACTTCTCTGCACTAGAACCTAAGCATCTCTACTGTCCAACTTCAAATTTGTTATGCTTATGCACCTTCAATTGCTCACTGCTTCACTTCTTCTTTTGAGAGATCATGTTGTCATCATCTTAGGATTTTCATCTATTGTGGGTGATTTGTCACAATTTCCTCTTCCTATATTACTTCAACTACTATAATGGTTATTTTCGACTTCCCTTCTCTTCAATCTGCAAACAAAATTCTTCATGATCAGGGTTAGAATAAAAACAACATACTTCACCCATGCCAAATTCTTCCTTTGATTCATTCTACTGAATGTGCTTTGTACTAATCCTTCTTCTTTTGATTCTACAACCTCTTTGATATCCTTTAACTTGATATATTCGTCCTCTATCTCATTGGAATCCTACAAATCTGATTTTGCAAATTTTGTTCCTCTGGGAGCTTTATGTCCTCTAGTATATACCTGCTTGTCTTCTTCACTGTTTCTCCAAGAAACTTGACCTCTTTATTCTGAGGTTCATAGAGCATTCTAGCTCTGATACCAAATGATGTGTGGCTAATACTGTCTATGTCAATATGCCAAATTTAAAGTCCCACAATGACCAACTTACTCCAAAAGGTGATTGCTTATATCCAACATAAGGGAGATAAATCCCTTGTTTGTTCAACCAAGTGGGAGTAACTATAAGGGTATGGTTTAGACCTTTAAAAAAAACATAACTACCAATTAGTTCACAAGTGATTTGACTCATCAAAAACTTCGTATGGTTCGGGTTTCCAACTCAATCCTTCATAAAGAGCCACCATAGTTGAAACTCTTTATAACTTGTGCACGTGTATATGATCAAGACTAGGATAGAACCAACGTGGCCTTGTTTCTTCTATAAAACAAGTGCACGAGACTAATTATAGTATAATCCATTTACTTCTTATAACATAGATATGAGTCCCTCACTTGTAGTCTTACCTCCATTTGCAAAGCTCATGCCAATCCTCAAGTGACCAAAGGTTACAACCTTAGCCTTTGGCTATTTTATGTTATATGCCACTCCTTTATCCATAAATTAAATAGCACTATGTTTTTTCCCTTTACATTTGAGCCCAACTTGACATCATCTCACTGATTCGAAAAGAACACAACTCAAATCCTTCGAGAGACAAACTTGGGTAACAAATTTTCTCTTATTAATCATTTTTTCCAACTTCTGTCAAATGTAATACCCAACCATTATAAAAAGCATGCATATCTATTTTTCCTATGAGAAACACCAATAGTACCTATATGGCCCTTCCTAGTATTGTCTCCCAATGGGAGCTATTTGTATCATCCTGGTTCATTTCATGCTGAGAAGTGTTCCACGTAAGCCCAATCCTCATCGTCCTAACTACTCCTGCACTCCTCTTTGATCGCTTGGGAGATAACCTCTTGGACACGTTAGCCCGAATTTGTCTGTTGAAGGAAAATTTTGACATAATTTTGATTTATGTTTCCCTAACATTGTCAATTCATCTAGTCTTGCGAGGCCCAAATAATCTAAGTTTGGGATGTCAACAGTGTTCTAATGGATTAAATATTGGCTTCACTATGCTTCTTCTTTCTCATACGTATGGCCTTGTTCCTCCATTGCCTGACACCTTTCGTCTATGAAATTTTGGCTAAGTTGAATCATTGACCCAAATCTTTGATCAATGATCAAGATTTGATCTTTGACTCTTTTCGACACTCTACTCTATGGGTTCCTCTAGACATTCTATAACCTCCATACTTCCTTTATGCTACTATGACTTGTTGAAGGAAAAGTTATATTCTTCGTAGCCTCTGTGATCTTTGTAAACTCTTTTGGGGTCTTTTCACAACAACAAACCCTCTTGAGATTCATTAAAATCATTACGCAATGTTCTCTTCCATTACAACCACATGAAATCATTCATATAAATATGATACATTACTCATTAAAAATAAAAGCTTAATTCCATGTGTTTGACACACTCAAAACAATGTGCTTCCTCTATTAAAAAATATTTATACATATATAAGGAATGAAAAATGCCTCTCTTGGCCACAGTTACATTAATTTGGACCCTTTTTGCCCCATGGATTTACTTGGCCTTAAATCCTCTTGATTCTCTTTCCTCCCTTAAATGGCTCTCGAATTCCTTTTTGTCTTACAAAATATACAAAAGGATCCTAAACTAGAATTAGTTCAGATCCACAATTTACTCAACTAATGAACCTATCTGTAGATCCTCTAGATCCACGAAATCCTCTCAAGAAATATATCCTATCCCAAGATCTTTCTAACTCACTTGACCTTCTCACACTCCTTCTTGGAAGAAGATCTGATTCCATACCAATTACATCAATATTATAATCTTCTTAAAATAGAGAAAATTACAAATATTTAACATTTAGGGAACCAACTCCCTTAGTAAATGAAATAACCCTAGGTCTTAGTCAAAGTTTTCTGAATTTGAGTTTGGATGCTCCTGCATCAATAGCCCAATTAGAATATGGGAACAACAAATCAAAAGGTTAAAATATTGTATCAAGCTTTAGGGCATATCTACACAAGTGGAAAAATAAGCAACCTTAAAAGATTTGGAGAGTACTATGAACTCTCTAAACTCCGATATGGATGAGAGTGAAGTAAATTTAGAAATGTTGTAAAAGGAAAGAATATCCTTTGATAAATACCAATCTAATCTCAAAGAATAAGAGGAACACTAGAAAATAAAATCTAGAAGTGTTTGGATGAAGGTCGTGGATTATAACACTAAATTCTTTCACAAGCAGACTAAAAACAAAGAGTGGAAGAATTTAGTACAATAAATCAATGATAACGATACAAGGTTTGAATAAACACATCATATAAAGGAATAATCAGTAGCCTTCAACAAATTATATTCGAAAGGTTCCCCGGTAGTAGAGGAACCCGATGTATACATGTTGGAGCACATTCAATCATTGATATATGAGAAGACAGAAAAACCAACTAACCTTACAACCATTAGAAGATGAAATACATAGATTTATTTTCCCTTTAAACTTAGATAAAGCGCCTAGGCCAGAGGGCTTCTCAACAAACTTTTATCAACATTTGTGGGAAACTATTAAGAAGTATTTTTGCATAATGCTGTTATATTCGTTAAAGTCTTGTTGATTTGGAGGAGGAATAAATTCATCCTTCCTTTCTTTTATTCCAAAAGAATCCAACCCTTCATTCTTCTGAAGATTTCAACTTGTCTTGATGTGTAATGTATCCTACAAGGTTATCTCCAAGATCATTGTGAGTAGACTCAAAAGAACCCCTCCATCCATCATCTCATAAAATCAAGGGGGTTTCATTCCGGGAAGGAAGATATGTGATAATATTATCTTGGTGAAGGAAGCAATCCAGTCTAGTAAATTGAGGAAATATAAAGGAATGGAAATTAATCTAGATTTAGTTAATGGTCTCGATTTAGTAAGACACCATTTTTTGCTCAAACTCCTATTTAAATTGGGCTTCAACGAAAAATTTATTCAATGGATTTCTCTATAAATCACCACAGATGGCTCCCCTAGTTAATGGAAAATTTACTCAGTTTTTTCCGGCCTCCGGGAGCCTTTTCCAAGGCTGCCTTCTCTCCCATTTCTTATATATTATCTTGGATAACTTAGTAAGAAGACTCCTTGATCATTAATGTCGATATGGAAATCTCCCAGGCGTCAATTTCACCCTTGAAGTTAAAAGCATGAATCACACCCAACTTGCAGACGATACCATTCTAATGGGAGTGTTAGTGGCTATAGCAAAAATATTGAAGGTGATCTTAGACCATTTCCTAGAGGAATCTCGAGGTCCCACAAATTATGTTGAATCTGAGATCTATATCTAGAATATCTTAGTACCGAATATGCTTGTAATTGGATAGGTGTTGGGATACAATACTGTAGAACATTGGAGAGAATTTAAATATCTAGCCATCTCAATCTTCCTTCAATCACACTCTCCACAGGCATCGAATAATGCGATTGAAAAGGTAAAAGGAATGTTGGAATCATAGGGAGCCAAAAGGATCAAACCTCCCATGCATACAATCTTCATCAAGGCTATCCTCTCAGCTATTCCTACCATTATTCTTTAGTGCGACGAAATGGAGAAACCTGTGTATCGAAATGGGTAATGGTATAGTGAATCTGTCCATTTGCAAGACCCCCATCACTCCCCTCGAATGTTCACTTTCTAGCCTTTGCAACCCTCGTCCAGTGCCCCCCCTGTCGATGACCCTTTGGCATTCGCCTTCCCGTTCGCTCTACCGTGCCACCCCTGCATTAACTCCTCCCTCTCTCCTCATTCAAGCTATTCAAACGAAATTTTCTCACGCGAACAATACTATAATTCCAATTCTTACAGACCATTCCAGTTCAAGAACATCGTGAATATCGGAGGCTCAATTGTGAACGTCTTGAGGGAATATTTTGAGCATGCGGATGTAGTCTTCCATACTAAATTTTCCACACATCACAAATTTTTCCCATATGAAAGTGTGTTATCGAAAGATATGGTGTAATTCATTGGTTTCTTGTTGTTAACTAAATGGTGCAAATCAAATACAAGCAATTTTGACAAACTATGTCAAGGATTCCACTCTGATGGAAATTTTCTAAATTGAACTAGGTTATTAATATGGTTTTCCTTTTAAATAAATCAATGGTCAATAAATTAGGTTTTAAATTGGACTATGCTAGTAACATCATTTTAAGCAACAACAATGTACTGAATACATTTTCCATGTCACCAAAGGGTGCCATATTATTGCAGTCATTAAGCATGGTAAAATAGAGCATAGCACATACACCACATTAATTTGCAGAGAGGAAGAAGTTTAAATAAAAGAAAGATGTATAACATAGGCATGAATGCTATTTTATTCATACACACCAACATCACATAGACCACATAGTAGGGGAGCACAGAAAAATAAAATCCAACAACCGTGAATAAATGTTTAACGCTGGGTGTACAACACTCAATACAAGAAATTATTTAGCATGCATAATTAAAATCAACCTCCCACCATTGTACATAATCAAGAAATTTACAGGATGATGTGAAACTATCCCTGTGAATGGTTAATGTGTTCTTTTCATTTATACATAATTACTCTAGAAACCAATTTTCACTATGTAGAAGGCCATGTTTTTGCAATCAAGGAAGATGATGACATACAACACATCGAGATAATGAGAGTTCCCATTGACCTTCACAAGAAATGTTCAACATATTTCCTGTCCCACTGAGTAAATGTGTGCATCTAGTTTAGGGCCAAAAGATGTGTATTTGGGATCTACATTAACCAATGTTGCTTCAAAAAATTCAATGGCTTTGTGTAGCTCATTAATGTGATCCCATAAATTTAATGCCTTTGTGTAGCTCATTAAGGTGGTCCCAAATTCCTTAAATAGAAAGATGAGTTCGGCATGAGAGATGTGAAGGAAAAATCTGTCATCCAGATGGACATAAACATGCCTTGGGGATCAATGTGAAAGGAATGAAAGCTATAGAAAAACATATATGGAGTGTTAGAAAGTCATAAATGAAACCCTATGGATGGATTTAACTTTTCCCTCAATGCCAGGATGGTAATGAAGGGAAGAAATTTAGGTTAGGGTATGTAGATTTTCACAGTTGGAAATCATATTTACTTAATTTTTGTGAGTTCCTAAATAATCATATTTACTTAATTTTTGGGCACCTAGGAAGAAATTTGGGTTATATCTCATTATATTATCAAGCATATGTTGAATTATGTATGGTATACCTATTTAAATATATAAAATGCGCGAAGAGAACTTTAGAAAAAAAGAACAAAAAAGAGGATCAAGTTCTTTAATGTTACAATATATTCCTTCATTCTCTATTATAGGTAAATTATATTTAGTTAACTTTTCTTCTATACAAAATTGCTTAAAATATATATTAAGCTACCATCTCTAAGATTCATGTAAAAATATCAAAATTTTCACAACTCGAAGAAAAATGGATAAACAATCATTAGTTTGTATGATCCTTAGGATATTTTATACATTAATCATGTTGCTTGGATTTTTATCTATCGAAAATGGCCCTCTAAAGAGAGATTATCTCGTATGGCCACATGACACTGATGGGGTAGAAACCATGATTAAAGAGGACTCAACCTCCAAAGAGATGTCTACGATGATGTAACTAATGAAATTTTACTCATCTAATGGTCAACCCTCAAGTGAACATATAAATTTGAGAAATAGTCCAAGTGATTCTTTTGAGGGTCAAAGTGAGCCATATTAGTGATTATTGAGTGAGAAAGATATGTACCTTCATATGAAAGAATCACTAAAAAATGGTTTTCCATCATTTCCTGTAGGCACTCGAAAATCATTTTCCAAAGCAGTGGTTGAAAATCATTTTCTAGTGACTATTCAGCAATGATCCTACCCAAGCATTAAACATCCTTACAATAAACATATCTAGGAAAATATAGGGTTATTTATATAGAGAATTATTCTTATTTTTATTCAACCTGCCTTATCATTCATATATGTATGGACATTGGTTATGAAATTATGCATGAAAAATAGAATCCATATTCATTTGGGAATGGAAGATACAACATACATGACAATCAGTAACATTGGTGTTGCACATCAAAAGGAGAGTGCCCAAATAAGGTGTGTTACAGTAAAAGTAGTTTGTTCACTAGTAGTGGAGAATAGTTATCTTTGATCAATAAAATTTCTTAGGTTATAACATTTGTATTTCCTTAATCAAAACTAAAAGACCATGGGAAAAACCACCATGCACCACAAAATTGATTTTAACAAAAATTGAGTGCCAAAAATAGCCAAAAAATGATGCAAAAAGCTACCCAAACAAATATTTTTAGGGGAGTTTCCTCTAAACCCACATGCAACATATAATGCAAAGAATATGACACACCCAATGTTGTTGTTGAATGCTAGATATGAAAAACAACTATGCCTGTATTTTTATTCCCATCAATTTTCTATGCCATATCAATTCATTTCTAAAACCAATTGTACTACATATATCCCTATGAAAATAATTTATTTTTTCCTTGGAATCACTCTGATCAAAATTTAGAAGAGGAATTTATTATCAAATCACTTTCAGGTAGTCTAGTCTAGTTGTCACTTAGCAAGTAGCAAAGAAATTTTTTCAATCAATCCTTTAAGAGATCTATTTTATATGCACTAACTGCAATCATTTTGACAACTATTGGAGCAAGAAAGTCATCATAACTATTTTCATTCATAATCTCACATTGTGTTGTGGGATCATGGAGGTCAATCCATGAAAAAATGATTTTTAAATACAAACTTTCATGAAATAGGAATGCAACCAATACATGAAAACAACTACACTATCACGTAATGTTGAGTCGTTATATGCACCATGTTAAAAGATCATGTTCTTAAGAACTTGCAACATAAGTGTGCCAACTATTAACCTGGAATGCAGCATAATCCATAAAGTTACAAATCAATAATATACAAGATCAATGAATTGTTGTGAAAATAAATTGAAGACTAGTGCTCGAAAATTCAGTTATCATTACTACTCTAGTTATTTAGTTTTTGAAGAAGGACCCTCCGAGAAGACCTAAAGCACCATGTTATCTGTTAGGCCCCCATACTACTAGTGTAACCCCTTATTGTTATTAGTACAACCCCCTTATTATATTGTTGTACCCATGTAGTCCCCATATTGTTATTATTGTGCCCCATAGAAGCCCACTATTGTTATTATTGTGCCGTTACATTATTATTGTTATGTCGGCTCTAAATATTATACACCCCAGACAACTTCCTATATATAGAAAGGAGTCTTGTCGTTTGTATCATCCAAGAATGTTCATTTGTGTAATGTAAAGGAGGTTGCCCCCTCAAAGAGGTTGAATTCTAAGGCGTTCAACTATCTTTTCTATCTTTCTGTGAGCTGGTTTCATAACGTTTGGTATCAGAGCCTTCGATTCTAGGGTTTCGCTGCTTCAAATAGGTCATCATGGAATTTTCGTTATAACTTGTTTTCTGCAACGATTCAGAAGAGAAAAAAAAAAATATTTGAAACAAAATCACACTGAACCTCAGGTCCAAATTTCAGAGCTTTTCTAGCTATATTTGTGGAGATATGATCTGAGGAAATTAGTCTTTTTGCAGACTCCTGATTTACATTCAAAACAGGTGACCTGGGTAAAATCGTCATAACTTTCTCTCTGAGCATCAGATTGAAATTTCGTAAGAAGGTATAGAAATAGAACGGACTCAAGTTTCGTGTATATATTTTTTAGAGCCAAAGGTCGAAATAGTGACACTTGGCACGTCGTACAAGTTTGCTCTACTGAACTAGTCTATAATCAGGTCACTATGGGAGATTTGGCATGACTCTTCCTTGCAGAATCCAATTTGGATCCGATTGGTGGCATTGGAAAGAGAATGTAGAGGGCTACTGTAGATCACAATTTTAGAACTTAAAGATCCGAAAGTACAGAGTTACATTCATTTCAAGATCGAGCTCCTAAAATCAAGAAAAAGCAAGATGAGGAAGTTTGATGGCAAGGATCCGGTAAATTGGATACTTCAAATGGAGAAATATTTTGATCTACATGGTGTAAAAGTGTTACAAAAGGTATGTATTGCATACTCATATTTAGAACCGGATCAATTTTTAGGGTATAAAGCACTTTCTTCTCGTAAACAACTTGTTATGTGGTCAATTTTCATGGAGGAAATGATAGCACATATGAGGATACAAAGAGATACACCTTTAGAGCACCACGACAACAAGTGGAAAGAGTAAAAGGGCTTTGTTACATAGTGGAAAGTAAAATTATGGCAACAAGGAGGATTACCCCTCACAACTATAAAGATGGAAGTGTTGTTTCTCCTAGCCTTCCACAACCTACAAGGGTTACACCAAAACAATTGGAAGAAAAAATAGAAAAAGGGCTTTGTTACAATTGTGATAGCAAATGCACTAAAAGTCATAAGTGTGCTAAGAAGAAATTATTTTACGTAGAGTATGAAGAGGAGGAAGAAAAGGATCAAGAAACATCAAAAGAAGAGGATATACGCTAGAACCCAACCCCAGAGAAAGAAGAAATGAATCAGACCATATCTTGTAAAGAATTGGCAAGAATTACCACTCCTCAAAATCTCAAGATAGAAGGACATATCAAGAGAAAAAGGTGCAAGAAGAGAAAGATCACATCAAAAAAGAAGAAACGAATCCAACCATATCTTGTAATTCATTGGTCTCAAGATAGAAGAGCATATCAAGAAGAAAAATGTTCAAGAAGTGAAAGATCACATCAAGCATCAAGAAATGAATCCGACCATATCTTGTAAAGGTTTGGAAGTAATTACCACTCCTCAAACTCTAAAGATAGAAGGACATATAAAGAACAAAAAGGTTCAAGCAATGAAAGATCACATCAAGAATCAACAACATGTTCTCCAACTTTTAAAGGATAATGCCACTTTCATGAAAAATCGAATGAAACAACAGGGAGATCAACATCGTAGTGAAAAATGTTCTGATGTAGATGATTGGGTATTTTTACTGCTACATCTCAAGCAAGCTATTTATGAGAAGGAAATGTTGGCAATACTATATGCACTTAATAAATGGTGACCTTACCGAATGGGAAGACAATTCAAGGTAAAAATGGATCATGATAGTCGTAAATACTTTTTAGAACAACTATTATCTTTAGAAGAACAAAAAAAATGGGTCACAAACATGTTGGGTTATGAATTAGACATCATCTATAGAAAAGGGAAGAAAATTTTTGTTGCAGATGCATTCTCAAGAAAAGATGAGGATGTGGAAGAATTGTTTTGTGCTATTTATATTATCCAACCATATTGGATAAATGAAGCAAGGGATGAATCGAAGAAGGACAAAGAAGCATGGCCATTCATTCGAAAGTTGCAGAATATTCCAATTCAGACAATATTGCTAGAACT
This sequence comes from Pinus taeda, assembly GCA_000404065.3. NCBI lineage: Eukaryota > Viridiplantae > Streptophyta > Pinopsida > Pinales > Pinaceae > Pinus > Pinus taeda. The sequence goes on along the minus strand of APFE031094270.1, from coordinate 88,690 downwards.
TGAAGAGGAAGGAAAAATCAAATTGGAACCTGGAGCAGTCACAGAAATAAGAACCCGATAGCTACGAAATAGATCAATTTTAGAGTATCTCATGAAGTGGAAGAACTTACCAACTAAATATTCCACATGGGAGGACAAGAATTTTATACAGAAGCATCAAGAAATACTCAAGCATGGAGGACAACAATTTTTGAAGGAAAGGGGCATGTTAAGCCCCTATACTACTAGTGTAACCCATTATTGTTATTAATACAACCCCCTTATTATATTGTTGTACCCATGTAGTCCCCATATTGTTATCATTGTGCCCCATAGAAGCCCACTATTGTTATTATTGTGCCCTTACATTATTATTGTTATGTCGGCTCTTATTATATTATGACCCCGTAGACTCCTATATAAAGAAAGGAGGTCTTGTCATTTGTATCATCCATGAATTGTTCATTTGTGTAATTTAAAGGAGGTTTCCCCCTCGAAGAGGTTGAATTCTAAGGCGTTCAACTATCTTTTCTATCTTTTTGTGAGCTAGTTTCATAACATTATCACATCTTTCCCAACCCCAATTGCCCACAAAATTTAATGAAGTTTCTTTGAGCTATTTGGTTAACATTGAAATCCAATAATTTCATTGGAATATCATTGACCTAACAATTTCAATCAAATCATAAGTTTAGCCTACTCCTTTTTTCTGCAAGAGAATCATAACTTCTTCCGCTAGACATGCTTTTCTCCATCCCCTCTTAACCCATCCAATAAGATAACTTGTCCAACTTACAAGTATAAGTTACCTTCAATATTTTTCTAATAAAAATATCTTGATACTAACAATTCACTAATATTTGATTTTGCTACCTCCCTACTACTAATCTTGTCTAACAACATACCTAACATTAGAGACATAGTGTACAAACAACACGTGTTACAATAAAAGCAGTTTGTCCACCGATAGCGGAAAAAAGTTATCTTTGATCAATAACATTATTGTACATAAGCATTATGGTAATGCAAGATGAAATTTAGAAAACCATCACTTACAAACAAGGAAGAAAACCTAATGCCAAGCACTAATATCACATGGAGATAAACTATATAAAGTCATGTGATAATTACGAGGGAAAGTAAACCTATTAATATCAACATAGGTTATGATTATATATCACATAAGTGATAATTATATCAATTTATGTGATATATCACAGCTGGATGGAAATAAAAATCTTATATTATTCAACCATCTTTGTAAGTCGGTTCAGATGTCCGAATGACAGGTTCACTGTAAATATGAGGACCTTTGTCTAGTCTCCACATGGCTAGTCGCTGCCACCAAAAGTTATGAGAAAGTTTCCATAAGTGATCTAAATTGATCTACACTTAGCATATGCATCCTGTTTTTTGGTTGGATTTATTTATCTAAGGGTGGTATTCATACTTTTGGCTATCTTTAGTTCCCATAGTTGTAACTGCACAAAATCCCTGGACTACTATGACAACGAGTTATTGATGATAGGATTTAATAATATTGGCAAAGTTTTTGATTGATTTCTTTGGGTTTACTATCATTTGATATCCATAATGTACAAATAGTTTTGTTTTTTGGAACAAAGCTACAAGTTATAATAACAGAGTTTCCCTTAGAAATTCAAGAGAGGCATGTTGTCATTAAAGGAACCCCAACTATGTATCCAACAATTGAACTATTTTGGCTCAATCACCTTCAAATTATCCTTTTCTTGATCCATTTCACTCTTTCCAAAGTATCAAAATTATTTTCGCACCGAATTTCCATTAACGAATTGAAATCTTAAATATTATTCACGGAGATTTTACGAGAGTACCTATTACTTTTTGGTTACCTGATGTTATGGACAATGTTTTCCATCTTTCTTTATTCTTGTAGATATGGGTAAGCACTATCTTCATTCAGTAAAGAATAAAATCTTGTATAATGATGGTGTGGGTGCATATAAACATTTTCCTATAGATTCTCAAAGATGATTTTCAAGTGCTTCCTGTAGGTGTTGGAAAATCATTTTCGAGTGCTTTTCTAAGGTAATTTTGCAAGGCGTAGGGAAAGAAATCTGAGTTTGGGCTAACATTTCCAACAAGGTAGATGATTAGTCATGATGAAATAGGATAAATAATATAACCCCTCTAGCCTTCTAATTGGTAAGCCATATTATAAGAGAAATTGAGCACTAAAACAACATCTGATTTTTATGTCACCAAAAAGATCCAATAAGATTCAGTACATGTTTCAATAGAACATGAAATTCTATTACTATCTAGAAAAAAGACATTTATCTTTCCCATTATGGTTATTAAGAAAAATTCTGCTATTTCCTTGATCAATTGATCAATTTGGTTATGATGTCCATGGTATTTAATAAATAAACTAATAAGAGAAAATGTTAATAAAATCCAAGAATCATGAAGTTAAAATGTGGATCATATGCAACACATAGTAATCAGACAAGTAGAAGAGAAATGCACTAAAATATATTACGCACCACTATAGTATTATTTATTCAATACTTATCAATTTCAATGAATTCCATCTACTAGCTCAATTGGTCAAGATAATACAATTACTAATCAAAGTATCTCAATTTAGACCTCAAGTTGGTGGGACTCAAATTACATAGGAACAAAAAATAATAGAGCTTGCAGGAAGAATCACTTGGTGTTGTTTGTCCTACCACCTTGGGGCTTGTTCGTATTTATATTGACATTTCCATTAATTTAATACTGTTGGAGCCTTGATTTAAAGCATGTTTTTACTTTTTCTATACATTTTCATCCATTCAGCTTCCCCATAAATTTCCACATTTTTTGTAGACATTGAGGCAACATGGAAAATGAATGGAAGATAATCGTGGGTCGTGAGGTGGAAGACCCTAAAGAGAAAATCATTCTTTTTAGTAAAGATTTAGTTTGGTATGAAGTATACAAGAAAAACAAGAATATTGATCGAGTTGCAAAAATTCCCAAAGAAATAATTACTGATTTTATTAAAGGAGAGGAATCAAATCCAGATGCTCCATGTTCCTTCTCACGTCGAAAAAGAAAACCCCCAAGCATAAGGGCTAGTGCTTCTAGTTCTTCCTTATGATGGGAATTGTAAGTATTTTATAAAATAATTGTTTAGATGTTGATATTAATAATGCTTTATCATTATCAGATGTCTTGACATTTCAAAATTTAATTTGTAGTTATCATTGCTCATATAGTCCAGATGATAAGAGATAAGAATGGGAAACCAAACTAAGGTGTTCAATTACGAAAAAGAGGGGTTGCCAATGCCATTTTATTGTAAAGGTTATAGTACAGGATCTCGACACACCAGTAATAACATACAACATCTATGATCATGAAGATGGGCAAGTATGGCCTTCTCATGGTAAAAACAACACTTTAGATTCTGATGTTCTTCAGAAGAAGCCAAGATTTTCAAGGGACATGATTTCTTATTTAGAAAGTTTCTTTTTTCTTCCAATACCAATTGACTCTGTTTGTAAAATGCATATTAAGAAATATCTTGACATAGATGCTACAACTCAACATAGGGATTTTTTCTAATGCTGAAATTATCATTTGACGAAATAAAATTATCAACTGCATAATCTATAATATGAATCTATAGTATCAATCTATAGTATCAATGAGTATGAATCTATAGTATCAAAAACACGATAATGGTTTCTTCTTCTATCAGAATCCCAATGGTGAAGAGAGCCCTTTTATAGCTGGAATACAAACAAAATGAATGTTGGAAACTATGGTCAAGTTATCCCACAATGAATTTATAGCATGGACTCAACGTTCAGTACAAATAAATATGCAGTGAGTATTTTTTCCAATGATTTCTTTAATCAAATTATTTTGTTTATAATGATTCAATATAATTAATGACTTAAAATTAACATCATTTTATCTAATATAATAGTATTAGTTGTACACGCTTACGATATTTAATGAGCAACAAAGTGGGGTACCAGTGGCATGGGTGGTGATGTCATGTAATACATCACAAGATATAACACTATGGTTGGAGAACCTCATGCATAGGTGTTTTTAGTTTCATCATGATTGGAAGTTCAATTCCTTCATGGTTGATGATGCTATCGTTGAAACAACTGTTTTGAGGTAACATCATTGTTCTTATTTGACATTCCAAGTTTCCTTCATTCTGAAAATTTCTCACTTAAAATGAATTAAATGTGGCGGGACAATCACCAAATGTGAAGTGATCTTGTTTATTTGGCACATAAGTAGGGCATGGACAAATGATTTTAATCATTTGGTTAGTAGCTCAGAAAAATAAAAAGTGATGTTCAATGAACTTGGTCATATCATGAAAGATTTTTGTAGTCATGAGGTGGATAATGCAACCAATGGATTTTTCATCAAATTTGCAACTGAGAAGAAGTTTTTGGACTATTTCCATAATAATTTGTTTGTCGGTGAGAATATTCATAAGTTTTCATATTATTTCCTCTCTTTATACATTTTTTTGTTTCATCATGATAAGTATATTTATTAATTGGGTTTTTCCATTTAGGGATGTGGGTTAAAGGTTGCTGATATTTTTCTCATGGAAACCACGAGACACATAATGATGTTGAGTAATGCCACGATTATCTCAAGACAACCATTTTATGTGATAGACAAAAGAAATGTTCTCATGGGATGGATTGGCTATTCTATACTCTCCTAAAAAATGTTTAGCCATGTTATCGATTTAAGGAAATTATGGAAAAGGAAGGATATTTGAACAACCACAAGAAAGATATGTAGCTTGAATCATCAATGGAAAAGGCTAGAAACATGACAAAGACTGATTACAGGTCTCATGAGACCATATTCGACATTTATTGGGTGAGGAGTCAAAGTAAACCCGATAAGGAATATCTTATCATATGGCATCACAGAAATTTTATCACTCGTGATTGCCCATGCTCTATTCGTGGAAAAATTTGCAATCATGCTATAAAGGTAGATCGGTTGCATTCCTCCTTAATGGATTCAGATCCTTTATTGGATCTTGATACAAAACCCAACACTTTGAATGCCCCTCCTGTGATAAGTATAGAGGAACCAAAACTTGATGCAGATACTAGCATAACTAATATTGATGATGATTCAGGTGGATATTGGTGGCCACCCGGCTATTCCACCTAGACCCCCCAGTCAGTTCCATTTGTTTCCTTGTTCATTTTCACATTTACTATTTTTAGAAGTTTTTGAGGTCTTGAACTTCTGGAGCCATGTTTACGCTCTAAACAACATTTTTTTGGTGTTCACAATAGGCCCATTGCCATAGGCAAGGGCCTATGGTAAAACCTATAGTACTCAGAGAGACATTTCCAACTGTTAGAAAATTATATATTACAGAGCAATGGAACACATAAAATAAATTGCATAAATATAAACAAAAAAAAAACATAAAACAAGAGAGACACGGATATATGTTGTTCACCCAATTTAGGCAACGTCCATGCGAAACAGTGAGTGCTTCCTTTTATATTATCTAGCAGACTGAAGAGATACAACCTATAACAGATCTAATGTAATTCCATCTTCACTGTCACACAATCTCCTCTCTCCTTCTCACTCAGAATACTAATGTAGATAGACGCAATACAATTCTCTTATATATAGTAAGGGGTTTCCTTATAGGGAAAACATCCTAAATTAAATATAACTTCTATTGTTAGATCTCCGCCTAATGAATGACCCAGATTGTCTACGAAATCACAACATTTTACATGGAAATTTTACATCTATTTTTAGCTTCCCCTACTGGACGCCTCTTGTAGTGAAAATATTACAAGTGGCATTTCCACCACATTATAGACTAGGGTCCAATGTGGTGATATCTCTAAATAAAGAACATAATTAGGCTCCACAACCAACAATATCCCACTTGGAGACTGATTATAGCAACTCCACCACTGCTTCATTTGGTGGAAAATGACTCCACTTTGGACCTGGTTGTTTCTCATCTTCTTCATCATACTTGAATACCAATTGAAACTGAGAGGAATCTTAGTTTCTCCTTGGTTACAACTTTTGTTAACATATCTACAAGATTCTAGCTAGTGTGTATCTTTTCCATCTTCAATTGTCCATCTTCCAATGCTGACCGTATGAAATGGTACTTGAGCTGTATATGTTTAGTCGTGGAATGAAATCAAGAGTTCTTTGCAAGATGTATGGCACTCTAGCTATCACTGTATAACGTGCCCAACTCCTACTTCTTACCCAATTCATCCAGAAACCTTTGTAACCAAATCATTTATTTACTAGCATCTGTAGCAGGAACATACTCTGCTTCGATTGTTTTGAGTGCAACAACACTTTGTAGTTTTGAAACCCAACTGACAGTTGTTCCACCTACAATAAACACATGCCATGTTGTGATCCTCCTATTATCTCTATCACCCACCATATCTGCATCAACATATCCCTATAGATCAATGTTTGAAGCACCAATGCATAATTCTTGATTTGTGGTACCTCTCAAATACCCGAGAATCCACTTCACCACCATCAAATGTTCTTTTCCCAAATTGTTCATGTACCTTCTTACAAAGCCCATTGCATGTGCAATATCAGGCATTGTGCAGACCATTACATACATTAAGCTTCTAATTGTTGATGCATATGGAACTTTAGACATATAAGCCATTTCGTTCAAAGTCTTGGGACACAACTTCTTACTTAGTTTTAAATGGCTAGCCAAAGGTATACTAACTTATTTTTCATTTTGCATATTAAATATTTTCAGCACCTTTTCTATGTACTCACTCTAAGACAATGTTAATTTTCGATTCTTCATGTCTCTAGTTATTCTCATACAATGGATTTCTTTGCAGCACCGAAATCCTTCATTGCAAATGAGTTTGCCAATTCTCTTTTGAGCAAATTTATCTCCTACATGTTAGAACCTGCAACAAGCATGTCATCTACATACAATAAAAATATAATATAGGTGCCATCATTTTTCCTTTTTAGATAAACACAATGATGAGAGTGAAATCTAGTATAACCTTGTTCAGACATAAACCTGTCAAATTTTTGATACCACTGCCTTGCAGCTTGTTTTAAGCCATACAAGCTTTGCTTCAGCCTGCACACTAGTTTAGGCTTCCCTTTTACCTCATATCCTTGTGGCTACTGCATATATATCTCTTCCTCCAAATCCCCATGGAGAAAGACTCTCTTTACATCTAACTACTCAAGATGAAAACCTTCAGTCGCTACTAGACAAAATAGTTCTAATTGAAGTCATCTTAACAATAGGCGAAAATATCTCATCAAAATCTATACCCTTTTTTTGTGCAAACCCCTTCACCACAAGTCTATGTTTATACCTTTTTCTACCTCGATCTTGTTCCTTCAACCAGTAAACCCATTTATTCTGCAGTGTTGTTTTACCTGTAGGCAACCTGACTAAGTCCCATGTCTAGTTATGTGCTAAGGAGTCCATCTCTTGTTTCATGGCTTGCTCCCACTTTTTCCTGGTTTCTACCTGCACTGCTTCTTCATAACATTCTCGTTGACCAGAATCAGTCAACAATACATAATATAATGAAGGAGAGTATCATTCATGTGGTCTACTTATCCTGGTAGATATTCTAACACCAATTTCTGGAATTTGGGGTGCTTTTTGCTATTGTGGTTGTTGTTTTTGTTCTAGCTGTTGATCATTATGATTTTCAAGCACCTTCACTTTTTTTGTGATCTCATCAAGCACTTTGTATTATTTGTTTTCTTTTTCCTATTTCGTTTCCTGCAACTGATCCTTGTACAAAACCTTTTCATTGAATATGACATCTCTACTCCTAATGATTTTGTGTTTTTCATAATCATAAAAGCGATAACCAAAATCATTAACAACATATTCAATAAAGGTACATTTCTTTGATTTTTCCTCAAGCTTTTTTCTATTTTCTTTATTAATGTGGGCAAAGGCTTCACAACCAAAAGTATTTAAAAATGAGTAGCTTATCTATTTACCTGTCCATGCCTCCTCTATAATACCACCATCCAAGGAACTTGAAGGCCCTCTATTTATTAGATAAACAACATTATCTACGACATCTGCCCAAAATTGTAAAGGCAATCCTGCATGCAATCTCATGCACCTTGAATGCTCCATGATTGTCATGTTCATCCTTTCTCACATACCATTTCCTTTTGGTGTTTCTGGAACTGTCTTCTCTCTACGAATTCCATTCTCTGAACAATACCTATAAAACACTTTGTTGCAATATTCACCTCCACCGTCTAATCTGAGACACTTCAACCTTTTTCATGTCTCATTTTCAAACAAAGCATTCCATTTCATAAAGTATCAAATACATCAGATCCATTTCAAATACAATAAATCCAGGTTTTCCTGGTTGCATCATCAATAAAAGTAACATAATAACGAGACACACTGAGACATGATACTTGAGTAGGTCCCCATACATCTTTATGCTCAAGCTCTACTTTTTCACTCTTCTTTTCTTTCCCAACTCTGAGGAATCTAACTCTCTTATGTTTTCCATACACATAATTCTCACAGAAATTTAAATCAACATGCTTCAAACCTGGCAACAAATTTCTTGAGTGAAGAATCTGCATCCCCTCCTCACTCATCTGCCCAAGCCTATGATTCCACAATGTCGTATCCTCTCCTATAGAGGTGAAAGCATTAACATAATTAGACATACCATTGCATAAATACAATGTACCAACCTTTTCTCCTTTTTCTATTATCAGGGCTCCTTTAGTGACCTTCCAAGTTTTATTTGTAAAAGTGGTTACACAACCTTCACCTCCCAATTTCCTTGTTGAAATCAGATTTTTCTTCAAATCTAGAACATGCCTTACCTCCTTCAATAGCCATTGATTTCCATTTTTCTGTTTTATGAAAATTGTACCCATTCTAATGATTTTATAGGGTTTATCATCACCCAATCGAACATGTCCAAAATCTCCTTGAACATAATCATGAAAATGTTTCCT